>PVIA01001534.1:0-271621 GCA_004024845.1 Tonatia bakeri
ACCCCATATATAAATATAAGCAATTAAAAATATAAAAATGTGTCCTGGCTGAGGAGCTCAGTTGGTTAAAGCATTGTCCTGATAAAGGCTGTGGTTTTGCTCCCCAGTCAGGGCATGTACAAGAATCAACCAATAAATGTATAAATAAGTGAAACAACAAATCAATGTTCAAACCTTCTCCCATTGCTTCTTCTATCTTTCTAAAATCAACAAATAAAAACATTAAAAGAATATGTAAAAAAAAAGACTAATCTGAAGAGTTGAAAAAATAAAAACAAAACTATGTACTAGCCACATAATAAGACTGTTAGCAGAGGAACAGTCTAGGTTTTACAATTTTATATCTTAAGTTATTTGGAAGGTGTTGTAAATGATACTGCTTTGTAGATTCATTCTAGTTCAAAGTTAGGGGTTATTATTGTCTCATAACAAGTTTCATAAAATTTCAAGCAGATTTTGCAGTTAAAGCATCAGGGAGAAACTGCATAAGGTATTTTCACTCTGCCTATGGGCAACACTATCGTTACCCACACACTTCTGAATGTGCCCAACATTAACAGTAATGCAGTAAGAGTTCACATCCTGGTGTCACTTCAAAAACAATTCACAAGTATAAACAATTCAGGAGTAGAAGAACAAACAGCCTCAAGGTAAGATTTTTTTAAGTGCCAGAGAAAACGAACCCCACTTTATGATCAACACCTATGATTTTTCCGAAGTTCACTTGTTCTAATATTAGAATTTTAAGTAGCATAGCTATTTGTTTTCTTTGAACACAATCCACTTTCATCTTCACATTAGCAGTTGAGTAGAAAGCAGGTATTATGAAAAAGCAGGGAGAGAGCTCTAGTTGCTTTCAGCAGGCAAGGCCAAAGAAAACACAGTGGAGTGTAGAGGGAAGGAAACTTACAACAGAACAATGAGACGCTCAGCACTTGTGAGAGAGCTACGTGAGAAGAAAGCGTGCGCAGTGAATGGGAGGACTTCCAGTTCAGCATGTAAGGAGCTTGGAAGTCGCTGTGTCCTAACAAACAAGTAAAAACCCGAACAGACTGAAAAGCTAACAATTCTTTTTGGATTCCAGAACAGAGTGGGGGACACACAACAAATTGCTGCCCCAGTTTGAAGAGACAGACAGGTGAGTACAGGAAATCAGGTCCTACCTGTGCAGAGAGTTGGGAGGGAGTAGAGACCACTGCGGAAACCAGCAGAGGTAGTAAGAAAGGTTCTAGGAAGTCTTTGCGAAAGCAGGTGCTTCTCAGCCACTTACCTTGGTGTACTTGATTTCTAGGTTGGGCACGGGCAAAGGCAAGAGGTACACGCATGTCGTGAGGTTAGTGGCATTGGCCTTCACCTCACCATACTTCTTAAATCTTGCTGAAAGTCCTGGTGATCTTGCAGACTAGGCGGTGTCTGCCCTGCAGCCAGAGCTCAGCGGGCTGTGCCCCAGGTGCACACTTGCCTGTTTATAGGCAGGTATCAAATTGGGGATCTTCGAATTGGACCTGAGGGTGGCTGGGAGAAAACCCCAAACTGTAACTGATAAAATATTGGAGCGTCAGCATGGCGATGACCCTCAGTGTTAAAAACTTCAGGTAGACACAGTCCAAGAGGAGCCCCCACATATTGGGATATTTAGCTTTAGAAGATTGACCTAATTCCCACAATAAATATTGATGGGAAGTTCCCTTGTGTTTCATGTAGGGAGAGGGGAAAATATCACCTTGAATACAAGTGGCCACTCTGTTCTTAACAAGGCCTTTACTCAGGTAAACCATTTAATGAGAGCATACTGCCCAAGGAATTCTCAGGGTCTAAATGAGGGGGAACGGGAACATCCAACTCCAGAGCCAACTCTAACTGTCCAGTATCACTTAAAGGGGAACATAAATCTGAGAAAATCCTGTGAAACTCACAGCCCAGAGACATAGGCTAACTAACAGAGTGAGGCCTCGTCATGGGATTCTAGAACACTGTCCCTCGCCCCACACCTCAATACCACATTATCAAAGGTTTATTTATCGGAAGCTCCTTTCACCCAGTACATCGTATCCAGCTAAGAAGGAAAAAATTATAAAGGTGTATTACAAGACACAATTTGAAGAGACAGAGCAAGTGTCAGAACCAGACATAGGAGGGATGTAGGAATTATCACACTGGAAATTTCAAACAACTCTGATTAATATGCTAGGGCTGAAATGGATAAAGTGACAGAATGCAAGAACAGATGGTCAATGTAAGCACAACAGAGAAAGCCTAAGAAAGCACTAAAAATAAATGTCAGAGATTTAAAAAAAAACAACTGTGACTTAAATGAAGACTACCTTCCTGGGCTCATTAGTAGACCAGACACAGCTGAGAAGAAGAAGAAGAAGAAAACACCTGAGCTAGAGGATGTATCAATAGAACCCTTGAAAACCAAACAGAAAGAAAGAAAAATTGAAAAAAAAAAAAAAAGACTACAACTACACAGGGTGTAACATATGTGTAATAGCAAAGTAAATGAGCAGAAAATGGGCCATACTTTCCCTATAGGGGAAACCAGAATAGTCAGCCTTACATGCAGGTCAAAGTTGGTGAAGAAGTATATAGGATTGGCTGTGGTGCAAGAGGTCAACTAGAATAAGCCTAAAAAATGCCTGTTAGAGAAAATGACAAAGAGCATATCAACGTCCTGAAGAAGTTTATTTTAGAGGAGCAGTGAGCAAAAAAGTCAGAGAATTGTGGGTTGAAAAATGAGTTGGAATAGATTAAGTGGTGATATTAAGTGTAGCCTTTCATGTCATCCAAGATACCACTGATTTCCCCCGAACACTTTCTCTGCCTGATCTCCTTCATGCTACTATAATTTATTGAGGGCTTTTAAATCGATAAAAGACAAAATCCTCTTTAATTCTTGCTATTGAGGCAGAGATTTAATTACCTACTTTTATTTTATGCAACTCATAATTTTCACTCAGCACATTTTAATGCAGAAAATGCACGGTAACTATTAACATTGAAAACTTATAGGCATAAGCATTATAAAAAATTAGAAATGCAGTTGTATGTATGATTTTGCATTATACATATACCATCACAGGGTTATAGTGTCCGAACTTGAAAAAATTAAAAATGTATTTTATTTGCAAATAGACACTAAACTTTCCAAAGATAGATGGGGAGACCCTATAAAATAGAATTATCTCTGGAGGGCAGGCCGCTGGTAGTACAGGCCCATGGTAGTACGGGCTTCTCCAGCTAGGTGGTGGTTCCAGGAATAGCTGGCATTGTTGTGAGAGGCTGCTTTTGGCTTCAGTAACTTTTTTGAAAGTTTTTCCAATGTATTTGTCTATTTCATAATGGGTGATTTATTAGCACACCTGTCCACACTGCGCTGAGTGTTCAGCAGTTTTTGACCAAAAATGGCATGACCCCTGTGCTCCACCCTCCTTGTTTACCCCATGCTGCCCCAAGTGAGTTTTTCCTTTTGTTTCCTTGGCTAAAAAGTTTCTCAAAGGGAAACATCTTGCTGATGTAGACATGGAAGAAGTGAAACAAAAAAGGGGCAGAAGTATTAAAAGGCATCAAAATCAGTGAGTTCAAAAACTGTTCTGAGCAGTTGAAAAAACTTCTCAATAAGTGTATTGCATTATATAGAGAGTACTTTGAAGTTGGCTGAAATTTAAACATGTAAGGCTAAACACACACTTTTTAATAAATGAATTCTGTGTTTTGGGGTCCCCTCCTCATCCTTTTTGCCTTTTCATATCCACTCTAGATGTTTCCTCTGCTCACTGTTCTGGGAAATTGAACTAAATATGCTATGTAAATACTTTTCTTTGTCCAAGAATTTCTGATTTGTTTAAAGTTAAACCTGCTAAGCAATTACAGCTAGGGAGTGGAATGAATGCAGGTTGCCTGAGATCTTTTCCCAGAATGGGAAAGAAAGAAAGGGAGGTAGGGAGGAAAAGATAGAAAAGAAGGAAGGAAGGAAGAGCAGAAGGAAAGAAGGAAGGAGGATAAGAATGATTTAGGAGGAAGAGTATATGTAAATAAAGTGTTACGTTAACATGGGGTAATGACAAATTCATCACTTGAATTATTTGTCCATAATAATTATTCCCTTTCTTATTAATATTATTAATTGGCTAACCAAAACTGAAAATAAGGGTGTGAATCTAGAAACCTTCATCTTGTTCAGTTCTCAGAATCAAATTTTTCACTAAGCTCTAAGCTGTAAACATCTCTAATATATCTCCTATATGTCCCTTTATATCCACCATGACTACCAATGATTTGAGACAAGCTCTCACTATCTCCCAAATGAAATATTGCAACATGAATCTTGATTATCTCCCTGTCTTGCAGTAGCTGTTTAAATTAACTAAATGTTGAAATTAGTGAACTGAATATTTTCATATAGTTCCCTGTGGGACATAATATTTGATCCACGACTAGAAGAAGGTGAGACATTTACCTCTATGAATCTTGGTAACAAGAAGTAAGAGCCAGTGGAATGGCCCTAAGACGGGAATGCACTTGGCATACTGAGGTGAGTACAATGTATGATTAGATTTGATTATATAAGGGAGGGGATAGTAGATGGGAAGGTTATTTACATGCTGACAGATATCTCCAAAAGAGGCTAAGAAAAGGCTATTATTGTCTTCCTGAATGGACATTTACTAAGTTAAATATTTTTGTTATGGATAGAGAAAACATTAGATTTTTGAGTCAAATAGAGTTTCTATCACATTCTGTTTGTGTTTTACTATATAGGGAGGGTGTGTGTGAGAGAGAGAGAGAGACAGAGACAGGGACAGAAAGAGAGCTTTTAAATTTTTTAAGTTTGAACTGAACTGCTTTGGTTGAACCGATGTGGGGGGTGATTGCAAACTCTCAGTATTTGTGATGTTCATTACATACGTCATCTTATAGGTTCCAAATAGCACAACATGAAAACTAACTCATATAATATAAAAACTGGATGATAAATTAAATCACAAGTTACTTTTGGAAATTATTTAAGATAACTATATCTGACATAGAATAAGTGAGAACCATATACAACTAGCTACATATGAAATTACGTGCAGATAGTGTGGTTGCTGTATGCTTTTTAAGAGTTGGGCTTTGCTTCATGATGATGAACTGTATACAGCATGTGTTTAAAATGAAGTCAGTGGGACAAACTGAAGTGATCGATAAATGATATATAATAAAATCTCCAAATGTAGATAGTTATATATAAAATTAATTGCCAAAAACTTGAAATGTGTCAATAAGAAAAAACTGAATTTAGTTAATCGGGTCTGGTTTTAACTAGGAGATAGAATTTTATCTAAACTTGCATATAAGATACATAAATATCACTGACAACAATGAAATTTTCTAATGTTTGTAAGGTATCTAAAGAAAAAAATTCTATGTGCAGAAAATAAATGGTAACTAATAATAATAATATTACACATATAAAGTCATGTTGAGATCATGTCCTAAAATTTAAGAACTTACAAAAATGAAGATTTGGGAAAAAAACAAAGAACAAATATCTATTAATCAGATGTTGCATCTGAAGTTGATTTTTCAATTTAACAGAAATCCCCAACCAGTTTGAATGTGTGACAATTAAATATTTTCATAGACAAAATCTGGATGATATACATACCTTAAACATATGAAATAATTATATGTAAAGCTCTGAGAAAACAATCATAGGACAAAGGTGTATTATGTACTTATTGTTGCATAAGAAACCACCCCAAAATCGGTGGCTCTAAAAATAAACATTTATTATTGCTAAAAAGCATATAAGTCTAATAAGCTAAACTTATGGTTGTAGTAATTCTTCTGGCTTTGGCAGTGCTTACTCATGTATTAGGGTTAAGCTGGCAAGCATACTGCAGGCTGGCTGCTTTATAATTCCATCACTCCATGTGTGGAAGTTGCTTGGCTGTTGGCCAACAAGTCTTGTTCTGGTGGCAGGGCATATATCCTGGAGAACAGTTAGAACTATGCAAGTCTTTTAAGGCCTAGACTAGCAAGACTCATTGGTACTCTACCACTCTGACTCATCACACTAGTCAAAACAAATCATAAGGCCATCCCAGATTCATTTCCAGTGGGAAATAGATACCATTTAATAGACCTATAAAGTCAAATTGCATGGAGCATAGGATACAGAGTGGGGAACACTTTTAGAAACCAATTTATCATGCTCTGCTACATGCCCTCAAAATTCATGCCTTTCACACTTGCAAAGTACATTCAATTTACCTCAAGAATTTCTAACAACACATCATGAAGCCATGACATATGTTCAAAATCCAGAATATTATGATCTGCATCAGTCCAGTTAGGATTGTTCAGATGTAACATTTCTTGACCTCAGGACCTGCAAGTTAAAAAGACAATTGATCTGTCACCCAACACACCCATGAGACAATGATGAGCAGGCACATAATACCAGCAATAGATAGTCATTTATCATGAGGGAGAATGAGAGGCAGAAGGCAATTACTATGGATCCATAGAAATTCTGCACTACTTCTGGGCATGCATTGCCATGTTAAATTATTCTAAGGCTAAGAAGTATTGCACTAATAGATTTAATTTCTGCTTCCTGGATGTGTCTTCCAAGTACATGACTTAAAGGAATCTCAATTTCTCCCTTTGTGATATCCACCCCTCCAATAATATTTTGATGACTTCTACCATGTCTATAACTCCCTAATTCTCACATATCAAAACCAAGACTACTTGAACAATTTAATATTAAGCTAAGTAAAAAATTATCATCTGCAGGGATCTACAACCAGAGTGGCCTATATTTTGACTAGGCATAAAGAGTACTTAAATTTTACATTGACATTGGCATGTAAGATTTATGTGAGTTCAATAAGAACAAAAAATTTGATAATGGTTTTACATTGCCAGACCATATAGGTTGTAGGTAAAATGCAACAGCACTGAGATGAATGACTCTACTTGGACATTTTGACAAGAGATCTTGGGAGATCTGAAACACCATGTACTTAAACCACAATGATTATTTTGATTTATAGTTCCATTATTTAAAGTTTTGAATGAAAACATATCATCAAAGTAGAGTGAAAGTTGATTTAGTGTGTTGGCAGATCATCTGGAGAATTCCTTGTTCATTGCCCTCATTGGTCACATATGACAAAAAAAAAATGCCTATACAGAAAGATACATAGCTTTCTTGGGTTAATTTCTGTTCAAAGAAATTTAAGTTCCAAGAGACCTCTTCTTTAAAGTTTGAATAATATCCTGTACTCTTTCATCTTGCAGGAGACTGAGGCTCTTTACCAACAAAACTCTTTTGACAAATTTTTAGATTTCCTATGGGTCTGATTGTTAATTCCATCTGATGAAAGCCAAACACACTTAGAGCAAACACGAGAACTCTGAGACTTCCTGATCTTCCAACATGGATTGAATCTGTGAGTTGTAATGATTACAATGTAGCTAGGATTATCTAAAGTGTTTAGGTTTGATGATTCACAGCTATAATTTTCTGATTTGAGAAATGTTGTGTCTCAGAATAACTTGTCATTTAAAAACTAAAAAGGAAAATAAAATGTTGTCCTGGACAGTGTGGCTCAGTGGATTGAGGGCCAGACTGCGAAACAAAAGGTCACCTGTTCAATTCCCGGTTAGGTACAATGCCTGGGTTGCAAGCCAGGTCCCCAGGGTGGGGGCACTCAAGAGGCAACCACACATTGATGTTTCTCTCCGTCTCCTTCTCCCTCCCTTCCTTTCTCTCTCAAAATAAATAAGTAAATACAATCTTTAAAAAAAATAAAATAAAATAAAGTTTCAAAGGAACATTAGAGACAGAAAGACTTGTGTGATAAGAGGCTAGAAAGAAGGAAGTTCAAAGATGTAAGCCTTTTTAGTACTGTTTCCTCCTCAAGGCATTTCCAAACTGGAAAGTGGTAGCTGAGAGACTAAAAAGTAGATTTTGATAAACTATTGAGGTCATGTAGAGAACATTCACTTCATAAAAATTTCCAAAATTTCAAATGAAACAAAGCATCTTGGGGTTATTTTTCTGTTATTTCTGAGTTTTTCTGTTATTACCCCATGTAGGACAACTACTCAAGGAAATCAGTGACTGTACTATTTTCCCCTTTAGTTAGTCTCTTTTATAAGAATTGAAAGTCTTAGGTATATATTTCACAGAATCTTTTCGGGAAGAATTTCTATTGAGAATCTGATAATGAAGGCTACATACCTGATTTTGAAGATAAACTAGAAGATAAAGTCATTGCTTCTGAGGCATTCAAGGCAGACATAGATTGGGGTAGATGGCTGTGCTAGGTTGTGCTAGCAACTTTGTGTGAGGGTCCTCCTGTCCATCAGTAACAGCAGTGCTTCACACACATCAGATAACTGACAGAATAATTCTCTGATTCCTGCAATTTCTGTGCTTTTTAGATTTGCCAAAGCTGCTGGAGACTTGCCCTAACCCCTACTTACAGTGCCTCGCAGGGATTTTGCACAGCTTCTACTTCTTAGAGGACACAATAAACAACTGGATAACAGGCAAAAAATTTCTCTTGATGCCAAATAACACACCAATGTCCAACTGTTTTGCTGCCATTTACTGCAAAACTCCTCAAATTGTGTCCTTATTCTCCCAGTTACTCTACAATAGTCTAGCACGCCAAGCTCTTTCAGGTGTCTTTGCTTCCTGCTGCTGATCCTGCTCTCACTGAGGTCAGCAGTGATTGTGCTATTGCTAAATGTAATGATCAATGTGTATGTCCCTCATCTCACCTGACGGTTCACTTCCCTTAGGTGTCATTCACTTACTTGACTTCTAGGACACTATGCTTTCTCAGTTTTTCTCCTCCCTCACCAGCAGTTCCTTGGTTATCTCTTTTGATATTTCATCCAGTGTCCCAGATTTCTGTTCATGGCCAACTTTTTCAATCTGATGGTCTTAATAGTCTCATTCTATTTCATGATTGAAGCATTGCCTATGCTACCAATTTATGCTTCTCTGAAAAAATTATCCTTTTCATAATTATATAAACAATTGCTTATTGGACATCTCCACACGAATATCTAGTAAACATCTTAAATTTGACAAATTCATGTAGGAGGAAAACTGATTAGCCCAAAACTGTAAACTTGGCCCTTCAACCATTCCAACTCTGCTCCATGTTTAGATCATCCCATTACTTTGTTGGTAATTCTGTCAAATTGCCCAGTTGAAGAACTTTGGAGTTATCTTTAAATCTCCTCTTTATTTCAAACTTTATGCCTAATCTTTTATTATTTACTGCCCTTACATTTAAAATATATTTTGAATAAAGCTACCTCCCATCCTCTCCACTGACACTACCAGGTCTTAGCCATTATCCTGTTTCACCTGAATTACCATGATACATCATTATATGTCACCTTGCTTTTACTTTCATCTTCCATGGTCTGTGTATTCTCAATGTGACAGCCATCCAAAGTGATATTAACCATAATGCAAAGTGTTTCTTTTTTAATCAACAGCCCCATGACTTTTGTGTAACAACAACAACAAAAAAAACTGAAGTCTTCATGATCTTCTAAAATCTTTTCTACTCAAATTACCTTTTTGATTTCATCTTCTACTCCAATTTCACTGTAATCACAGCACCCTGTCTTTTATCCTCTTTGCCAATCATTCAGGAAATCCTAGCTTTCTGTTGTTGTAATACCTTTTAGTATCATTTATCACCTTCAAATTTCTACTATTTTCAGATCCTTTCACATCTTGCCTGGACTATTGTACATCTCCTATTTATTTCCTGATCTGTCATCTTTTGCTTTTCCATTGAAATTTACACCTTACTTACCAGAATGATCATTCCAAATTATAAACCTGATCTTATTATGCCACTGTTCTAAAACTTCCAATTATACTCCATACATTTGAAGCCATTCAGCACATTATTTACCATTGAACCTATTCAGTTCTATCACATTTCTATGCTCATTATACTGATTTCTCCATTTATAGAATATACTCTGCAATTTCACACCTCAGGACTTTTGCTTAAGTTATTGCTCTTGCTGGAACTGTTCTCATTTCTCAATTTCTATCCTTCTGACTTAAGCCTAGATCAATTTACTATTTAACTGACTCTGTAAGGAGCTTTTCACAGTTACTACATACTCCTGAAATGCATTTAATCTCACATCGATGCTATTTGCAATGCTCTCCGTGGAAGATAAGAATAATGTTTATTTGTTTATTTTGCTGTTGTTGTTTAATTATTATCCTCAATATTACTTAGAACTATGCTTAGAAAATAAATGGCTGATAAACAATATGTCTTGCTGCAACTTGCCTTTAGCGGCATGGTGATAATATTTAGCTCATCTGCATTGCAGCATGGTTAGATTTAAATATGATACATGTAATACTCTTTCTCAACATGCAAGCATGCTAAAATATGTCAGTGTTATTCACTGAGAAGTCATTTTCCTAAAAGAAAGTTTATTGCTATTGAAAAGCTATAGCAGTCTTTAATGCAAATTTTCTCTTGAATTATTGCAAAGATATACAATATCCTCTACTATGAACATAGAAAAAAGGAACATCTATCACTACATTTTTGATTGAGAGAAGCCATTATTTATCCCACCCCTGTTGTTGGAACTCCAAGAGTGCCATAGTTTGTTAGGAGATGTTATGGCAAAAATTTTGTTAACTAAAAGGTAAGGAAGGCTATACACCACAAATTTGATCACTTGAACTGTCATCAATGCAAACATCCAGGCTAACTCATTCTCATATTTTAACATGAGCAGTTACAACAATGTTTTATTAAATTATACCTCAGGAATGGTACTTCATATAATGAATATTTTCCAAATATGTTATTTTTGCTGTATGTTTGGCCTAATAAAGTTTAAACATTAATATATTCATATCAATCAACACTTACTTTTCATTTTTTTATTTTTTATTGAGATATAATTAACACATAACTTTACATTAGTTTCAGGTATACAACAGAATGACTGTATAATTTGTATACATTGACTATTCTGTTCTGTGTATTACCTTTTAATTTTGTGGGTGGTTTCTTACAAATTATCACAATGCAAAAGGAAAATGTTGATAATTTCAAGTGTATCAAAACAATCGGAATCTTTCATTATATTTATTTAAAAAACTATGGTACTTTTACCCAATGGAATACTATGCAACAGAAAGAAAGAAGGAGCTCCTACACTTGGTGACAGCATGGTTGGAACTGGAGAGCATTATGCTAAATGAAATAAGCCAGGCAGTGAAAGACAAATACCATATGATCTCACCTATAAGTGGAACCTAATCAACAAAAAAAACAAGCAAGCAAAATATAACCAGAAACAGTGAAATAAAGAACAAACCGACAGTAACCAGAGGGGTGGAGGGAGGGGGATAACAGGGGGAATAAAGGGAAGGTTCGTCAAGGATCATATATAAAGGACCCATGGACAAAGCTAACAGAAGAGGGAGGATTGAGGGCGGGACAGGGAAAGTGGTGGCAGGAAAATGGGGACAACCGTACTTGTACAGCAATAAAAATGAACTTCAAACATGGATGTACCCTCTAGTAAATCCACTGAAACACCAAAAAGAAATGACCCTCAATTTTATGCAATTGCACCCTCTGCACTCTAGAGAATTAAAAATATAGGACAAGTTCCCACATTGTAATACAACAGTTCAACAGAACTACCTTGATACAAAGACCTGAAAACATCTTATACAGTGTGTGTGTATATAATATATAGATAGTTAATCTTCTTCTATGACACAAATTTTTTTATGCTTTCCAGTTGAGCTCCATACCTCTTCTTGCTCAGCAATGTTATTAGACAGAATTGATCTATACCGAGAGTATAATGTATTCACTGGGGCTCCTCCAGGAATCAAATAAGACATGACAGCCTATCCAATTATCAAAAGTTTGGCTGGTTCTTGTCTTTTTAGCATACACTTTTTTTTTGGGGGGGGGTTGTGTTGGGCTTGCTCATTTGCAAGAATGAAAGCATTTTATCCCTTGCTTAATCTTGGAATTGTTAATCATGTGAAGTTTATTTCTGCTGTATTTCCTTGCATCTGCTGGTTTTTACTAGTTTTAAAGAAAAATGTGATTTTTTAATTAATCTAATGATTTCTTATTATTGCAGAGGAGTGAATATACTTTACATCCTTCTCTATGCTAACTGAAGATTATCTTTCAAATCCATTTTATTCCCTGAATTTGCTTTTATATTATGAAAAGGAGAAAAATTAGCAAGCAATGAAATAAACAGTGTGTGTTCAAATTTTTGTCCCACAAACATTTTCAAATGATAAGACTACAAATAAATTATATGTTTTAGTGAATTTATAATTTGGAAAGAATATACAGGTAATATCTAAAAATATTCATTGATCCATACTAAATTAAAGATAAAGTAAAAAAGCTTTAATTTTTGTTGTGTTTTGTCCCCCACAGTTTTTTAGAGATGGCAGCTATATTTATTTTAAGTCTCTACAAAAGTTCACCAGAGCAATTTTCATTCCCTAGACTGTGTTTGTAATAGAATCCATGGGTTTACTTTTGAAATAAGAAGGAGGAGGAGGAGAGAGGGGGAGAAGTAGGAGGAGGAGGAAGAGAAGAAGAAGAAAAACAAAAAGAAAAAGGGGAAAGCGGAGGAGGGGGAAGAGGACACTGAAGTACAACTATGGAAAAATAATCTTTATTTCTGGTTCAAATTATTGCTTTATTAGCATGTATAGATCAGTCAGAAGACACGTTGCTGTTATAATAATGACAAGGAGAGCTTTAAAGTGTGAATATGCTGTCCTTGGCCAAAGGGAATCTGCCTCCCTTTAAAGTGAAAATGGGATGTGGGAATTGGGTTTTCTGCCAGAGTTTCAGGCTCTGTCCCAGGAGCCTCTTCTTTAGAGCAATGCAGTGAATTCCCACCTGCAGAGAGAGTCCTTTATCCTTCTGCAGCAGGAGACCTAGATTATCACCCCTATTCGTCCTAGGAAAAAAATCTGTGAATCTGGGCTAGGTTGTCATAAACCCTAAAAGGCCAAGAAGATGCTTGTCCTCTAGACTCACAATGCTATTTCATGGAGAAGCGACATATTTGATTGGATACAGGTATTTAAATAATTTAAGACACAAATATTAAAGGAGAATTTAAGTACTCTAGATGTCTTTTTTCACCCTCTGCCTCATATTTGCCTTCAAATATTTATCTGATGAGTTATTTGGACATGTAGACAAATCCTCCAAGGAAGCTGAGAGATGTCCTAAAGAAGCAATGTAAATCCTTACACCAGTAGGAATCTTCTGGGCCATGTCAGAGGCTATACATTTTGTTCTGAAGTCATCCTTCTGTTATGTCCTTCTAAACTTAAAAATTGGTAGTTCCCCTCTGTGCCATCAGTGCAAAGCAAATAACTTTTAATTATTATTTAAGACCATTGAGAATGAAATCTCTGTCTAACTTTCATCATTGTTTCCTAATGCAGAGCACAAAATGGCCATTTTGTTAAAGCTGGTTCCCACAGTCACTCACGAATATTATTTCATCTGAATGTCATACCCTCCAATGTTCTAAAACTGTTCTCCTAGGAAGTTTCCATTAACTACTTCTCCCTGTGGCATTTTAGATTTGCCCTGAACTTTTATGATACTTAATCAAGTGCCTTATGTTTCCTTATTTTGTTGATTAAATGTCTTGTGCACAAACATATAAAAAATACACAATGCTTTTGTAATCCTTTAATAAAGAAGCATGGAATCTTCTTATTCCCATAGTAAGTGCTTTCTGAAGTCATTAAACTACCATTGTGTACCAAGATTTTAGATACATTTTAAAATCCTAATTTTCATGATTGCCAGTAATTGCATCCCAGTCTTTGAATAAGGAAATCAAAATTTGGGAAGCTGCTGCATCTTACAAATTTGCAAAGATATTTAACTGTCATAATCAGAATTCCAGGTAGGCCTGTCTAATTCTAAAACCCATTTCTTGTAAACTTTATTGTACTCTAGCCATTGTGTTTCTCCATTTAATTTCTATTATTGTTGCCTTCAATGGCTTCTGAATAATTTGGATGCGTGATAAAATATATAATGGGTGCTTAGTAAATATTTATAGAGTGATAACTGCTTTCCTGTTAGATTTTTCCAGGGATCTTGGTGCAAATGAAAAAAAATAAAATAAAAAAGAAAACCCTAAAATCCAAACTGCAGATTATGGGTTATATTTGGACACTTATACTATCCTTTTCCTATTTTGAGTTCAAGGAGGAAGAAGTCCTAAATATGGGAATAAAAACTATAGAAAATAGGCCTGGAAGAATAGCTCAGTTGTTTGGAGCACTGCCTCCAAACTCTAAGGCTATGGGTTCAATCCCCAGTCAGGACACATAAAATAATCAACCAATGAATGGAACGACACACAAATGCCTCTCTCTCTCCCTCTCTCTCTCTCTCTCTCTCTCCCCGCCCTCTCTCTCTCTTTCTCTCCTCCTTTTCCTCTCTACCCCTTCCTTTCTCTCTCTCTCTCTCAAATCAATTTAAAAATACTGTAGAAAATAACTGAGTTAACTTGTCTGTGTATGGAACAGATGTTTATGGTAGTCCCTAATGGATAAGGTATTATCTAAATTCAAACTTTAAGTGTTTAACTAGTAGTAGACAAAATTAGGATGTTGGGAAAATGCAAACCCATTGCTACCAGAAGGCTTCCCTACATGATATTATTTGGATGATTGAAAACATCTTTCCACTGACAGATGGGAGTTATAGCAGATGGACATTATAAAGATATCCCGAAAAGAGAAAGCCAATAGGTTATCTCCAAGTAAATTTAGAGTATGTCATTACTTTGGTGAATTTATAACTTTCACAATGGCAGAGATTTTTATGTTTTGTTCTCAACTTTATTCTGTACTCCTTACATAGCCCCTAGAATAACTGCATTACTGAATTTATTTTGTTCAAAATTAACCACTAGAGAACAGTTCCATCTCTAAGAGAAACAAAAACATATTAACCAAGTTAAGTTTAATTTTTTAAAACAAAACATTCAGTAACTGACACAGGGACAACAATACACATGTCTGCAATTAATGTGAATTCTGTCCTCCGTAGATCTACATGAGATTACAATTATTTTATAAAGTTGACTTTGTGTGCAAAATAATCACAGCCATTGGCAGATAAGTTAGATTAATGAAGTGTTCAATGGTTTGAAGCTAAAATGGCAAAATCTATTCAATTCAATAATGAATTTAACCATTAAATGAAATACTAAACATCCATAGCTACATTGTTCTTTCTCTTTGGGCAGAATTGGAAAGAATATTTCCTTTGGTCATTCTGCTCCTCTATAAATCCACATCATACCAACACCATTTTCTCACGTACTCATTGTTTCTTTAGAAATGTTAATAAATTGTGTAAATTCAAGCCTTACATGGTAGTTATGTGTATTTTCTTAACTATGTTAAAATAGTTGAAATTTTATTCATTATTCAACATTATATCATTTTCTAGTATATAAACAATTATGATTATTATTTTATTTTCCATAATATAATTTTAAGGAGTAGAAAACTGTAGTCTGAAAGAGCACAGTAACTATATATTAGAAGTTAATTTTAAAAATATTTATTGACTATAAGAAGAATATAAACAACATTTAAGGGAAATAGACAAAATTACTCATTAGAGAATATGTGTATTCATTATTATGAAAAAAGAAGACTCAGATGAAAGCATTAAATAAAAATTAGTAAAGAGTATTTAATGCTTTTTTAATGGAATGCAATTGTAGTATTACAAAGCTTTGCTATAATAGTGAATTACCCCAAATTACAGTGGCTTAAAATAAGTATTTAATTATCACTCATATAGTATGTATGTGTATGTTGGCTGTAGCTTTGCTCCAGGCAGTTGCTGGGCTTTAGGCTAATGTTTCAAGCCACTGCTCTGTTGCATTTCAAGTGTGCATGTGAGACTGGCATGTCTCTTTATTTCAAAACACAGGAAAAGTAACATCACCTATATAGTACCTGAGCATTCTACAGGCAAGTAGAAGAATAAGAGCTGGTGTAGACATGTAACACACATGTTGGGTTGCCCAAAACATTTATTTGTTTTTATTGTAGGATGGCTCTAGTAGTACTTAGTTGTCTTTAACTTCATTCAGAACAATTTTGTTAGGTTGTATTGTGACAGCTGTCATACCAGCATGCATTAAAAAAACATATCAATTGGTGAATTTTTGTGTAGCCATTTTAATATTAAAGACATGAGAAAATATGCAACATTTTCAGCATATGATGTTTTGTTATTTCAAGAAAGGTTAAAACATCACTGAAACACAAAAAAAGATTTGTGCAGTATATGGAAAAGGAACTGTGATCAAATGTGTCAAAAGTGGTCTGGAAAGCTTCATGCTGAAGGTTTTTTTCCTACACAATGCTCCGCATTTCGGTAGTCCAGTCAAAGTCAATAGTAATCAAATCAAGACATTAATTGAGAACAATCAATTTTGGATACTCAAAATATCCAAATCAATAAAGTTATCGGTGAAAATGAAGAGTGTCTTTTCTTTTATGGAAAAAACTAAATGGCTTTTTTGGCCAACCTAATAGTTTCTTCTTGGACATTGTATAACTATACTTGCTCACGTTGGCCAAAACTAGTCACATAGTCATTCTAGCCAGTAAAATAGTAAATTACATTCTACTTACAAGAAGGTACCCCAAGTCAACATGTCTCCAGATGGATGTATCTTGTCTAGTCTCTTACAAGAAAGGGAAAAGTCAACCATGAGTAATAATCTTTCACAGGTATATTATGATACATACATTTAATATTTTAAACTTAAAACATAGCAAGTGACTGAATGTATTTTCATGACAAGAATAATGGAAAATTAAAGACATAAATCTTTGCTAGTGATTTTCTCCTATTGTTAACAGACTTTTTAAAAAGATTTTATTTATTCATTTTTAGAGAGAGGGGAAGGGAGGGAGAGAGAGAGGGAGAGAAAAATCAATGTGTGCTTGCCTCTTGAGCCCTGCCCTACCAGGGACCTGGTCTGCAACCCAAGCATGTGCCCTGACTGGGAATTGAACCTGTTACCCTTTGGTTCTCAGTCTAGTGCTCAATCCACTGAGCCACACCAGCCAGGGAAGTTAACAGTTTTGAATAAATAAGAGTTGTATTCATTTATTCTGAGTAAAATGCTTAGTAAAAAGATGTTGATTTGTTTATGCTTGGTATTTTATTTAAAAAAAAACAACAACAGGTATTCCCTTTTTGTATGGTAGTGGAAAGATAGGTTCCCAGCAGTCCGAAGTGTAGAGTGCAGCCAGACATCTTTCATAGTCTCTCTGGGAGGAATGAAGACAAGTCCTGACTTCCCTTCGCCTTTCTGTTAAAATGGGAAAATACCCAACTCAGTATTCTCAGTGCCATGTTGTAAATTCTTATACATGTTACCGACTAATGGGTGTCTCTTTGTGATGAAACACCAAAGCAGCCTTAAAAAATTACGTATAAAATCAGTCGGGATTTAACATCTATTTCAGCTGGGGGAGGTTTAAGGTGTCAGTGAATAATTATAATCATAAAAATACATATGTGCAGAAGGATCTTTTGGATGTTTAGACAAATTATTTTTTCTTTTTCCTTTGTAAGTAATCACCATGGAGATCACCACCTCATCAAGTGGTGGTGACCACCACCTCAGTTACCACCTCATCAAGTTCATCATTGTGAATTCCACCTCTTGGACAAAAGAAGTCATTTCCCATTTGTGGAAGCACTACAATTTAGCCCAACACCCCCTGTGGATGAACATTTGAATACTTTCACCACCATTGCTATTACAGGCATTGCTGCAGCAAATAGCCTTGTGCCCTCATTTTGCACAATATGTTTGGAATAGATTCTTAGAAGTGAAATTGCTAGGTCAAATGGTAAATTTGCATTATATTGGCAAATCTCCCTCTATGATGGTAGTATTTTGCATTTTTATTATCAGTGAATGAAAGAACTTATTTTCTCAAGCCTCTTCAAGGACACACTGTCACAATTTTAGACTTTAATACATCTAATAAGTGAACATTGTGTTTCAGGGCTTTGTTTTCTTATTAGAAGCTAGTTTGAGCATCTTTTCATATGATTAAGAGCCACTTAGATGTCTTTTTCTGTGAATTTGTATGCATATCGTTAGCCTATTTTTATAGGGCTGTGAGGCTTTTTCTACTCCATTGTTTAAAAGCTCTTTAAATATCAATATCTTCTTTAAGATAGGAACTTGGAAATTATTTGTTACAGGATCCGGATCTGTGTTGGACCTGAGACATAGCTCGCACACGGAAAAGTAGTTTAGTCTTTTCATGTAAAATGCAGTTCCAAACTTATCTTCTAACATTTTGCCTCCGAGACTGTGTGAAATGATTAACCATATGTTCTGGTGCCTTTGCCATGGACCTCCTCCAAGCCCATGATGAGTCCTAGAACTTCCAGTTTCCCATACTCCCATCTCCCTCCATCTCCTGCCTCCTCTCCAGAGCCACACCCAGGCCTGCGCTGCTCCACCCTCTCTGAGGATGGCAGCAGCCACTTTGAAGTGCAGCCATTTTTTTCTCCATGCAGTGCATGTGGTGCCATTCCCTCATATTTGCACGTCTGCCACTACTGTCCATTAGTGTTTTGCTTTTGTTTACAGTATTTCTGGAGCTGTTATTGATTTATTACTCTGTTCTTTCATGGCTCTGGATTATGTCACATTGGGAAGTCCTTCCTACTCTGATATTATCAAGGTACTCATCCGTGCTTTCTTCTGGTATATACACAGTACAATTTTGTCCTTAGATATTTTTATACAGTTATAGGTGATACCAACATATTTTTGATGTATAATATTTTCAGTTTATCATATATTGAAGTCTTTTTTCCCATCTCTTTTTCAGTTTTTCAACAGTTCTAATTTCACAGTCTAATATTATATGGCATCTCTTCTCTGTGTCCCTGCATATCTGCATTTTTCATTCTTCTTTTGTTAGAATAGCAAGTACTTTATTAAATTTTGTTGAGTTCATGTTGAAGTGTTAGATTACATTTTTCATCATGCAATGATGTGATGTTTTCATTATGTAATGATGTGATATCTTTTACATAGCATGTAAAACAGCATTGCATTGCTGTTTAGGGTGGACTTTGTGTTTTTGCTGTTTATATTTGTGTTTAATGAATTATCATGGACTATTAAAAGTAGCAGTGATAGGATTCATCCAGATTGGTTTTCAAAGCTTTTAGAGCTAAATAATTTGTTTATTTGTTTCTGCAATGGGCTTAAAAACATAGCACCTCTAGCTACCAGAGATCTGAAAAGAATGTTGAAGCAATAGTTCTGGCTTTGTTACAACACACTTCTTCATTTTGACAGATAAACATTTATTTAGAGAAATTCTATTTGCTCAAACTTCTCAAATCTGCTACTTCTGGGACATAACTCTCACCCCAAATTCCAAGTCTTCTCTCTGCTGCTCCAGAAATTCTGCTACATTCCAAATTGATTCTCATCACAATACCCATGTTCTGGTTGGACCCTCTCCTTGTAGAAGTCAGTATCATAAATCCTTGCTAATGAGAAATTAACTGATGTTCTGTGTGCAATCCTATCCTAAACTGAGGGTGGACTAACAACTGATACCCTCTCATGTGAGAGAGAACCTGGACATGATGGACCATTTGACAGCCGCCAGGGCAGTGACAGTCATCCTAGTCTCAACGTGGGAAGTGGAGGGTATGTAACCGTAATACCAGTATTTCCCTCCCTTAGTTACCCACACACACACACAGTTTTGGCATAAGGATGGCTGTCAGTCAACTAACTGAAAATATTCATGGAATAATCAGTATTCTGGAACTTCCCCCATTGATATTTAAACCAGAACAGAACATCACCATCGCATTACTCCAAAAACCAATTGCACAAAATTGGATTCAAATTTTGAGGCCCAGTCTCAGAAACACCCAGCCAGCCACTGTGTAATTTTACCCCAGTCATTTCATTAATCTCACTGTAATAGAGCACACAATTCTATATGATCTAATAGTTTTCATCCCATTGGGTTAGGGGCAATGGTCTTTCTAGTGATTTCTGAGCTTGCAATGTCTAAGCCTTTAGTATAGATACCCTGTTTACCTCTGTGGTATATTCCCATGTATCTACCTCGTGGATTGCAGTGGACCTGGGATTTTTGCAACATTTGAACACAATATGCTGCTTGGGGATTTTTCTCCTGATCCCACATTCCTTTAAAATTCAGGGTGTTAGTTTGTTGTTACTGTAGTTATTATTCCCCTTAATATTCTATATGATTACCTGCGTGTTCTCACCAGAACAGCAATTCTGCTTGGGGATTTGGAAACAATACTTTAAGTTCCTGAATATAATTTATTTTCTCTTAAATTACAAAGCTTAGCTTCATAAAATACAATTTAAGATTCACTAGTAGAATCTCATCAGATTCAATAGTAGAAGCAATTCACTTAAATACTTTTTATTCATTTTACCATTTGCCTTTCCATAGAGTAGTATTTTTTATCTATTTCTCCCAAGTTCACCACCAGAAAAGATATTAAAAATTATATACACTCTGGTTTAAAAAAACATAAAAGGTGCTGTATCACCTTTGACCTTGTGAATAACAAAGCTGAATTAACACAAGTTCACTTGTTAAGCCACTTAACACAAAATATTCAATATAGTGTCCATTTATGCTTGAAAAAGAAACTTATGAGACTATCAAACATAGACACACTTTGACAATGTTCACAAATAGTATTTTGGCTTTGAAGAAAGGGATAATTATGAAGTTTTACTTTGATCTCAATCACTTTCTCAATAATGGATATGCTTACACTGAAGTGTAAGATAAGATCAAATGTTTTTCCTCCTGCTTTGACTCAAGCTTGTTTCTTCTCAAATGAAATCTAATTTTAGTCGTCAGGATCCTGGCTGTTAGTGTCTCAACTAACGTGACTATTTCCGTCTTGATATGCAAAGGTCATTTTTTATGATATTTGATTCTATTGATTCTAAATTTGTAAAACTCAAACACCCCATGAACTTTTAAAGTCCATCATGAAAGTGAAATTTGGGACTCCTGATGTGTGCCAGAGGGCAGATTTAAGGGGGAAAAAATACAAGAGAAAAATGTGGCATCTTAAGACATAAACTTTGATAGGGAGAGGGCATGTCTGAATATATATTGGTGGAGAAGGAAAAAGGAATTGGGTATGACTAAAAAGCAACAAAATGAAAAGAAAGTGAAAATAAAGTAAAATTGAAAAGAAAAAGTAAATGAGAAGTTAATTCCATGTGAAAAGAAAAAAAAGTATCACCAGCAAGGGAGGAACGTGTCACTGACAGTACGGAAGAAAAACTGTAAAGCGTGCCTAGTTACAAGATTGTCATGAGCACGTAAAATACGGCATTGGGAATATAGCCACTATTGTAATGACCTTGTGTGACCCAGGTGGGAACTGGAAATACTGGAGGAACACCATTTGCTAAACACTATACTGTGTATCTGAAACTACCACAAAGTAACATTGAATGTAAACTGAATAAAAATGAATAACAAATTTGTGTACAGGTCATGTGCCATATCTTCTGGTCAGCCCACCTCTCCTGTGCTTGAAAGCCTTCTCTTATGAGTTCTGGATGTCCAGGTGGGAACCAGAAAACTTGCTGGCCGGTATCACTGTCAGTTAGGAGCGTCACCCCAGGGAGGCCACAGCACCCAAGTATCCAAGCACTAATCGAAGAGTCGCTATGAAGGTAGTTTGTAGATGTCATTAAATTCCAAAATCAGTCAACTTTAAGTAAGGCGTGTTATCCTAGGTAATCTGGGTGGTCTGATTCACTCAACTATAAAGTCTTCAGAGCAAGATCTGAGGTGTGCCTAGAGAACACCACATGTGGACAGCCGCCGAGGCCTGTGCCCTAGGGTTTCAGCCTGCCCCTCCGTTCTCCCCACCCTGCAGACTCTGGACTTGCCTAGCCAGCCTCACACAACCTTTTAAGTCAATCGCCTGCACTATGGCTGTCTTTTTATTTCTTTTATGTTTTGAGCGACTTTGTTATGCAACAATTCTGCCTGGCGTAGGGGGAGTTTTGTCCTAAGCATGCTCATATATTGACTGATTCACAGCACAGGGGCATAAAAAAACAACCAAAAAGTGTTCTTTCAGCAAGCACTCTGGGTTTGGAAGTTTACCTCAGAATAGAGTTGGGGAACTGAGAGACACTTTCATTGGACTATTCTAGTAAAACAAATTTGAATTTTAAAAAAGACAGCTATCTTAAGATAATGGACCATCTATTATTACCTTTAAATAATCAGAGATAACTCTCTTTGACACAAAAAGGATTCCAAATAAAGCTGAGTTAATTTAATAAGGAGTTTCAGATAAGCCTATTGTTCCTGAGAATTGGTTTTTAAGTGCATTGCTTTGGGTTCCTAGATTCGCCACTGTCAGCAGCGTGAATGTAAGTCAGTGAGCTCTTGGGGGTCTCTTGTGCATAGTAATTTTAACCGAATTTTGCTCAAAAATATGATGAAGATCTAGAATTTTTCTTTTGATAAATACATACTGACACAGTGACATTATAAATGCTATGCTTCTTTTAGAAAATATTTCCTGTCTGGCAATTTTATATAGTTAAATGAGTACTTCTAATAGTTAGTGTCCAAGCACTCATGGTTTTCTGAAGTTTTATAAATCTAAACAATTTTAACTATGTAATTACTACATACTACACTGGATCTATTAACTACTGCTTTATAAATGAATATTTTTTAATAAGTGTTTTTTTCTATGGAAGTTGAAACTTTAAATTCTAATACAGGTATAGACACTTAACCATTACTAACACAGCTGATTTATATAATTTGCCACACCATAACTACTTATTACATAGAACTTATAAATTCTTAGTGTTAATAAATATATTAACTTATAACTATATTCAACTTGGGAGGCTGTATTTATGTATTTCTGTAGTTTTATTGAGATATAATTGGCATATAAATTTAAAATCCACGTTTTTTGATACACACGTATTATAAAGTTATAGCCACCACAGCCTTAGTTCACACCTCCATCGTGTTACAAAATAAACATTATTGTATGGTGAGAACATTTAAGATCTACTCTCTTAGCAATTTGAAAGGATATAAAGCAATATCATTAAGTATAATCACCCTGCTGGACATTATGTCCCCAGAACTTACTGACCTTACGACTCAATATTTGTACTCTTTGATCAAAATCTCTCAATTTTCTCCATCCCCCAACCATAGATAATCACAATTTTAATCTCTGCTTCTATAAGCTGTTTTTTTTATTTAACATATATGTAATATTATGCTATATTATTTTATTTTGTCCTTATTTTACCTAACATAATGCCCTCAAGTTATATGCTGTCCAAAATGGGAGATTGTTATTTCTCATAGCTAAATATTCTGTTTTTATATAAATAAATATGTACTTCATATTATATACAAATAAACCTACATAAATTTAGATTTTCATTTATATATAAATATATACCACATTTTCTCTATTCATTCATCCACTGATGGACACTTAGTCAGTTTCCATTTTTTGGCTTGTGTAAATAATGCTGCAAATAACAGGAGCGTGCAGACATCACTTTGAGATCCTTTTAAAATCTTTGGTTATATATTCAGAAGTGAGGTTTCTAGATTATATGGAAGTTCTATATTTAGGGTTTTTGTTTTTTTTTTTGAGAAACCTCCACTCCATACTGTTTTCCAGAGTGGCTGTACACATTAACATTCCAACCACAGGTTCCTTTCTCCACACTCTCACCAACACTTAGCTCTTCTTTTTGACGGTAACCTTTTAAACAGGTGCAAGGTGACAGTTCATTGTGGCTTCAATTTGCATTTCCTTGACAATGGTGATATTGAACACCTTTTCACATATCTGTTAGCCATTTGTATGTCTTCTTTGGAAAAAGAAGTTTAGTTCCTTTGTGTACTTTTTATGTCTTTTATTGTGTGTGTATTATTCATATGAGTTCTTTATATATTTTATATACAGAAATATATGTGGTTTTTTTTTGTTGTAGTTGTACAGAAGCTTTTTAGGTTGATTCAGTCCCACTTGTTTATTTTTGCTTTTGTTGCCATTGTCTTGGGTGAAAATACAAAAATATCATTTCCAAAGCCAACATCCAAAAGCTTGTTTAGACACATTATTATTTCTTGCAGGAGTTTTATGATTTCAGTTCTTATATTCAAGTTCTTAATATTATATATTTTGAGTTGATTTCTTTATGGATATGATATAAAATAGGCGTTAAGCTTTACTCTTTTATATGTGAGTATTCAGTTTCCCCAGCAACATTTATTGAAGAGGCTATCATCTCCCAGTTTCGATTCGTGGCTCTTTTGTCAAAAATTAAATAACCATATTTGTATGAGTTTATTTCTTTAGTCTCTACTTCATCTTATTGAATCGTGTGTCTGTTTTTATGCCAAAACAACACTGTCTTCATTGGTGCAGATTTGTAATATCGTTTGAAATTAGGAACTGGATGGTCTCCAGATGTGTTCTCCTTCCTCAAGTTTGTTTCCACTATTTGGGGTCTTTTGTGGTTCCACACAAATATTAGATTTAATTTTTTTCTGTGAAAAATGCCATTGGCCTTTTGCTAAAAATTGCATTGAATCTGTAGATGGCTTTGGGTAGTACAGACATTTTAACAACATTAATTCTTCCAATCCATAAATATAAAATATCTGTTTATTTACTTGTGTCTTCTGCAATGTTTTTTATTATTATCTTACAGTCTTTAGTCTTCAGTGTACGTATTTTTCACATATTCATTAAATTTATTCCTAATATTTTATTCTTTTTCATACAGTTTTAAACAGGTCTGCTTTGTTTCTAATCATTCATCTTTAGTGTATAGAAATGCAATAGATTTACTGAATTCATTTATCCTAACAGTTGTGTGTGTGTGTGGAATCCCTAGGGTTTTCTAGGCATAATGCTGTGTCATCTGCAAGTAGAGACAATTTTATATCTTTCTTTTTTATTGTGCTATTTTATTTTATATTATTTGATTTGATTTGATTTATTTTTTGTTTAAGTGATCTGGCTAGAAATTCCAGTACTGCTCTGATCAAAACTGCTGAGAGTGGGAATCCTTGTCTTCAACCTGATCTTAAAGGAGAAGCTCTCAGCTTTTCACCATTGAGTATTGATGTAAACTTGTCATATACGGCTTTTATTATGCTGAGATATGTTATTTCTATAACCAGTTTATTGAGAGCCTTTATCATGAAAAAATGATAAATTTTGTTGAAAACTTTTTCTGCGTCTACTCCGATCAGCAGAGTCTGGGAGAATCTTGGAGAGAATGACAGAGAAAGCCTAGAGTGTCTTTAAGAGCCTGTTATTAGAAATATCAATCTTAACGATTCTGCTAGGGAGTACAGAGAGAAAGGTAAAAACACAGTAAAGGAAATCTGACTCATATTGCAAAACACTTAAATAATTGTGAACAGATTATTAGTTGAAATGTGAAGGTTAAAGGCACTGCTATGAAGAACACAGAAGGAGACAAAAGATCATATTACTGGAAATTGAGGTAAAGGGAATTCCTATGATACACCAGCAGAGAGCTTGGCAGAGTTGCGTTTTGTAGTTATGGGGAAAGCATAACTTATAAAAGTGGAAACTGAATATTTAGTTGAACAAATTTGCATACAATGTGTGGATAATATGAACTATTTTCTTCTTGTTTTTGCAATAAATTTAGGATGAGTGAAATGAATTGCAGGAAAATATTTAAACAAGAAGAAACTGGCACTGTGGTTTGGAAATTTTCAGCCTATGTTGATTACAAAAGGTGATAAAATTAAGAGACTTGCTGTCACAAAAGTATAGAGAAAAGTGATCTCTTGGCTGAATCATTGAAAAGATTAAGTAACAACTCATAGAGCAAGTCATCACAGCAGAATCAAACTTAAAGTTGGAAGTAAGCAGGAATGATTTTTGAAGGAGCTTCTTGTCTGATAGCACATAAATCCATACAAATCCATACAAATATGCATACATATATATGCATATAAGCATTACATAACAAATGAAATACAAAATAACATACTAAAGAGATTTACAAGTTTTTTGTGAATATTGTACCAGCAGGGGCATTCACAACTTATATTAAGTGAATCTGAAAGAAGACAAAATAAAATAATTTGTAGGACTCCCAAAATTCTGCATGCAAGAAACAGGCTGCAAACACATGCTACCATTGATCAAAAAGGAATAATAAACCCTGGCTGGTGTGGCTCAGTGGATTGAGTGCCAGCCTGCTAAGCAAGAGGTCACTGGTTCCGTTCCCAGTCAGGACAAATGCCTGGGTTGTGGGCCAGGTCCCCAGTAGGAGGGACTCAAGAGGCAACCACACATTGATATTTCTCTCCTTCTCTTTCCCTCTCTCTTCCCATCTCAAAATAAATAAATGAAATCTTAAAGAAAGAGGAATAATGACTGAGGATAAAGCTAAGAATCAGTGAGCATTATTTGCTTGCCTTGAAATCCAATAGAATTTGCCTAACTGAATTTTGAGATTGTTTTGGAATTTTGCCTTTTTCTCTCATTTTACTCAAGGTTTTCTGTAACTGTTACTTTATACCTATCCCACCTTTACATTTTGCTACCAGGTAACTTTTCTTGAGTTTCACAAGTGAAAACATGGAGATAAATTGGGTTCCCTAGGATTTAGACACAGAGCCTTATCTATCCTCAATGAAAATGATACAGGTTCTGAGATTTAAACAGATGAAATTTTAGTCATTGAGGTGATACTGTAATGAATTGAGATATTGAGAAACTTGGGATGGTGTGTGTATGCGTGTGTGTGTGTGTGTGTGTGTGTGTGTATGGAAAACCATGAGTCTTTGGTGCCCAGAAGGTAAACCCTGGTAAAAAAGACAATGGCTAACCCCCAAATTTTAAAATCTTAATCCTTCTTTACAACATGTGAATGTGTTACATTACATGACAAAATGTAATTAGGGTTGCAGATTTAATTCAAATTGTTAATCATCTCACCTTAAAATAAGGATATTAGCCTGGATTATCCAGGTAGATCCAGTATAATTACAAGAAACTTGTAGAGAAGCGAAATTGGAAAAAGACCAGAGAGAACTACAAGGAGGTGTAGGCCCAACCTGCTGGACCTGAAGATGGATGAGGAGGGCTGTACACCCAGAAATGAGGGTGGTCTTTAGGCACCGGAAAAGGCAAGAAAATGGGTTCCCTTTTCAACATAGACTTTTCCCCTACAGAAGTATAGAATCATACATTTTTGATGTTTGAGGCCATTAAATTTGTGGTGAGTTTTTATTATCAGCCATAAGAAATGAGTATTAATTGCTTGGCTTACAGCTAGGTGTTGTGTACATGATATGGTCTCCAGCATGCAGATTAGCTCCCCATAACACTTCGATTTGAAGGCAAATGAAGTGAAGAGGCAATTTGTAGTCAGATTCCAGTTTCCTGTGAGATTAGAAGAGGTGGTTTTGGCCTGCAGGGGCATGAGTAGTGTGTGAGGGCCGTGGTGCCCATGTCCAGTCCAACCCCAGTGTTGTGAAGCAGTGTGTCTATGCTCAGTTGTGGGTCACTGCGTCATTCATCGAACAGTCTTCTGGGGAAGTCTGGGCATTGATTTTGACTGTGGAACCTCTACAGTTCCATAGCCCAATTTGCTATCTCCAGTAGATATTCCTTGACATCTAATATCCTTAAAAAGTCATTTTCTAAAATTAGCTAGTGTGTGCTCATTTCTTTTCCAATTAAGAATCCTGACATACACAATTTATCAAGGAGGAACCTTCATTGGATATCTGAGAAAGAAACCATGTTTTAGGATTAATATGGAAATAAATGCTGAAGAACTGAAGAAACAAGGTAGAGAGCACTTTGTTTAATAATCTGTGCCTTCTGTTATTAACTCAGACAAGGAGAATGCCAAATCAGTGTTGCAGTGAGTGAACTAGACCTTTATTTCCTCTCTGGGCAAATAAAATGCTAATTATCTTGGTGTTGTAAATTCAAGTAGCCTATTCTTTTATTCACATGTGGAAATTCAGACAAGAATAATCTCATCTAGGGAAATCCTCTATACAAAGAGGAAAATATAAAAAAATTTCATAGTAATAAACAGCAGAAATACTTCTGCCAATGAAACTGTAAAATTTATTGTTCCATGTTGATTTATTCACTCATTAATTCATTTATTTTGATAACTAATATTTATTGAAAATCTATTATTTGCTTGACTATGATGTATAATCATGAGTAGGATTTCTCTGCCTTATAAGAAGTCCATACTTATAAGAAAAGATAGGTATAGTCAATGTAACATGGAATGAATAATGTACAGTACTTAAGGTAGAATAACATATGATTAAATTTGCCTGAGAGTCATTAAAGCCAAGATGATATTTGGTATTAGCTTTTTGGGGTACAGAAACCAAGAGGAGGAAATCAGAGAAATTGGCATGGCAAACAAAAAGAGTTAATAGTGAGGTATAAAATACTTGCAAATAATGAGCAAGCTGATATGGATGAAGTAAAGGGTATGAGTTTATGTGTATGAGTATGTGTGAATGTATGTATATTGAAGGTTAAGTTTATGAGAAACAATATAAGCATGTCTATTAGGATAAGATTCTGAAAAAACTTGTATCTCATGCAATGGCATTGAGATTTGAAAACATTTAAATCATATGAGTAAAAAATCAGAATTGTGTCTGTTGGCAATACAGAGATTGTATTCAAAAGGAGACAGATGGAAGACAGGGTGATTAAATAGATAACAATGAATTAGCCCTAATTAGAAATAATTTACTAAAAGTAGACAGTAATATGAAAAGCAAAGGGCAATGCTAAAGGATTTGAAAAATCAGATGGTAGTAGAGGGTGGGGAAGGAGTCATGGTGAAATCTAACTGGAGTACAATGTTTTTGACTGTTAGAACTTCAGATAATATTTTCATTGACACCCAAGTAAAAATAAAAACAAGAGTTTACTCTTTTTTTTAAGTTTAATTTCAATATTATTTTGAATTGGTTTCAGGTATACAGCATAATAGTTACATGGTTATACTTTATAAAGTGTCCCCCTGACACTCCCAGTACCCACCTGGTGTCATACTTAGATATCACAATATTATTGACTATACTCCCTATGCTGTACTTTACTTGCCCATGACTATATTGTAACACCAATGTATACAATGATCCCTTAATACTCTTTTCAGGACCTTATTTTCTATTTTGTAAGAAAAGGAAAAATTTGATAGGAGACATAAAAACTGAAAGATAACCATATCCTTTGGGGAACATGGAAATGTTTAAATAAACTGTATCTATAAGAGCTTATACAAGCAGAAATGTGAAGTTGCATTCCTCAGGTCAACTTTATTTGTCAACATGCTCAAATTAATATGTTTTGAATGTCATATAACAGGGAACTAGTAAACTCACAGATTTTGTTTTAGTCCTTCTCTGTCACGTACTATGCAGTTTTTTCAGTGGAGAGATTTTATTCTGAGGGCACATAAACTGTGCTGCAATTACCCAGAGATGGAGTGGAGAAATCCATCCATGTTTCCATAGCAAATATAGAAGAAGGAACTAATATAGGGAAAATTCGATTCATTAAGAAAGAGGACAAGGAGTCCAAAATGAGGACTCAAAACATATTTGAAATTTTTGTAACAAAAGAGTTAAGAGATTAAGACCAACAGGGAAAAATTGAATGTGGAAAAGTAACAGTACTTATAGAAAATACATAGACTCTCTGCTACACATATGTGTGCATATTTCCCTCTGTAGATAAACTCGTCCAAATATTCACATCGTTTATGACTACTAATAAATTAGCCCATGTTTTGTTTTCTTTCTTCTAGGTTGTTTATTTAACCATAAGAAAAGTCAATGGTAAAACAAAATAAAATAAAATTATTTAATTAGAAACTTGTTATAATAATCTGTTAAATTATTAGAAAACAATCATGGATGGGATTTAAAAAATCCCTTAGAAATCCAGTTATATTTATTCCAGTTCTTTCCTCACTAAATGCAGCATACTGCGCACTGACTAGTGACATCTTCAGTGACATCACATACTTTACAAGTGCAGCATTGTTAAGAGTTTAATTTCATTTGGGAAACAATTCATTGACCTATTAGGAAAGTATAATTATATCTAAATGTTTACAGCACAGCTTATGAATGATATTTATCTCAGAATCCATGCAGTATTATAATGAGGTGATTTTCATTTTATCATTCAAAAAATGAGCAAAAATCACATTAACATTACTAAATCCGTAATTGCTTTGCAGGAGAAAGCACACAGAGGACATTTGCTACAAGGTCAGTTGAGCCAAAGGGAAGCATATTATGGAAAAGTTAAATGTATTAAAGGATTGACATGTCTTAGTAATGAGGAATGATTTTATTAATCTCTCCATTACAGAAAACAAGAAGTTCAATCACATATTCCACAGGAGTTGATTTGGGATTTTGTAGAAAATACGATCTTTTTTCTCCTACTCACTTTATTTATGAGTTTAATTTTGAAAATCATCTGGGAGGAAGAATGAAGAGGATAATATCTTTCCACTTATTTGTGAATAGGAAAATGGTGAACTCATAATTATTCCTACCTCTTTTGACACCATGTATCATAGTCCTAGGATATAAACTCCACTATTATTTAAATACAAGACAAAAACCTGCTTCATCAAGGTCTCTAAAGGAAGATATGTGATTACTAGAGGCCCACTAATGAAACTACTGTGCCATAGTAAAGATCTTCTAATCAAGGGCAAGTACAATTTTCAGCTATTAAAATGTGGGATGGCAATGAAGAAGAAGGTTTTCGGTAATTATAAGTCGAGTTATTTTGAACAGCTTTTTAGACAAAACAGGAAATAAATTTGGGATAGGGATGTTGATTGCAACAAACAAATATAATGTAATCATCATTAACCTTAACAGATCCTTGAGGTTGAGAACTAGGAATAGAAAAGTATAGAAACTATAGGTTTAGGGGAAACAAATGTTCATGGCAAGTGTATTAGCTGGAATATGTCATTAATTTCCATTCAGCCTATCTAAACAGGGTAGGATAACTTCAAGTTCATCATTGTGTTATTCACTGAGACTTTATTTCTATGATGCCAAAGAGATGATACCAATAGGTACAACTTCAGATAATAACCTTTTTAAATGACCTTATTGGGGTGACACTGGTTAATAAAACAATACGTGTTTGAAGTATACAACTCTAGTCAACATATCTGCACATTGCATCATGTGCTCACCACCCAAAGTCAAGTCTCTTTCTGATACTGTTTACCCTCCTGTTGCCATCTCTCACTTACCCTAACCCTTTCCTTACGGTAATCACCATACTGTTGTGTCTATTTTTGTCATTGTTGTTTTTCTTTGCTTAATCCCCTTACCTTCTCACCAGCCCCCTCTCCTTTCACAGCCATCAGTCTGAACTCTGTACTCTTGAGTCTGTCCCTGAGTTGTAGGTTTATTTTGTTAATTTCATTCCACATATAAGTGAAATCATATGGTGCTTGTCTTCTTTGGACTGGTTTATCTCACTTAGTATAATAGTCTCCAGATCCACTCATACTGTTGCAAAAGACAAGAGTTCCTTCTTGTTATGGCCAGGTAGTATTTCATTGTGTAAATGTATGGTAGACATTTTTATCCACTCACCTACGAATGGGCACTTGCACTGCTTCCACATCTTAGCTATTGTAAATAATGCTGCAATGATCATAAGGATGCAATATTCTTTCAAATTAGTGTTTTGGGTTTCTCCAGATATATTCTGAGGAGTGGAATTGCTAGGTCGTAAGGCAGTTCCATTTTTAATTTTTTGAGGAAACTCCATATTGTTTTCCACAGTGGCTACACCAATCTCTATTCCCACCAACAATGCAAAAGGGTTCCCTTTTCTCCACATCCTCACCAGTACTTGCTGTTTACTGTCAACTAATATTTTTAAATATGCACAATATGAAATCATTTCCTGATTTGGGGATATCTCTCAATATATTTACAAATAATTTTAATGCCCATTTTTTCCATCAAAACATCTTGAAATGTTTATCTATTTTGGTCGTTTTGACATTATTACATTTGACAAATTACAGAGTATCTATACAGAATACAATTTTCTTACTACTGTGCCCTATGAACTAATCATATTCAAAAATTCAATTTCCCCTTACCTTCTTTTGCTCACTCACTGAGCCCAATTCTCTAAACACATTTAATTATTTTATAGTTCACTATCATGTTCTTTCTTCTCTGACTTGCTAAAATTTGCTTGTAGTTGTTCTTCATAATTATATGCTTATTTGTCATATTTCCACATATTATAAACAAATTCTAAACAGTTTTCAGAACTATGGCCATATGCCACCCTCTCTGATCATCTTTAATTTTTTCCTGCTGAGTGTATTTTCACGTCCTCTAAGATTTATAGGAAATGAAAGGTCAACAGGATAGTAAGGCTGTCAGAAAGCCTGAAAATATAGTATTTAATTCATTGAATTCACCAAAGCCTACATTTAACCTTCCAGGTTCAAAAACACAAACTTACAGGATCTCAGAGTTAATTAGATTCAGGCCTATAATCCCATAGTAACAAAGCTCATCAAAATGGATATAAAATCAGTGTTATGGTTTAATTTATTGTGTGAAATATAGTCGTAAAGGAAACTGAATGCTTGTGTAGATGTGTGCGTGCTCTCTCCCTGTAGGCTATGGCATGGGAAGGCAAATAATCTGGAGAAGGCCTAGTTAGTATATGACACAAGTAAAGTAAGTTGTAGTATTTGAATAATTCAATAGCAGCAGTTTCTAAAAGATTAGCACATTGATGATAACAAGGGAAATATGTGCTGGGTGGAATTAATATCCAACAGACTGACGAGATTTTCTCCTCTTAATGCCTAGATTGGCTGTTCCTGTCAGTGGTTTTCCTTCTTCTTGGGTCCCTTGAAAACAATATCCCTTTCTAGGAAATATATTATTTCATCAGTGGGTTTAAAACAGCTTTCCATAAACTAACTTTACTAATGATCTACATTAGAAAAACATGTGTGGTATTTTTTTTGAAATGCATAGATCTATGAGATTTTTTTCTCCAAATTTCTGTTATCAGGACATCTGATATTGGGGTTTGGAAGTAGCTCACTAAGAAAACAATTCAAAACACTCTCATTCTTAATGAAGACTGGAAAACATAAGGCTAACAAAATTACTTCTTATTACCTGGTATACATCTTATACTCTCCTGAACCATAAGCTCCATGAATATAGGAGATGATATATCTTTTCATTTATAATTCCTAAAGAAAAGATATTATAATCATTTGTTTACATAATGTCTGCTGACCCAAAATAAGCTGGACTTTTAATTTATTGAGTGTTAATTGTAAGCTAATTTCAAAAATTCCAGCTTAGCCTTTTATTTGGCTCAAAGTATATATGGGAATGTATGAAGTTAATTTTAAACTGACCTCACAAAAAACAGTCAATCATCGAAGAAAAGAAGAACCAACTCCGACTCAAAAAATATCCAGTACAGTAGTCCCTAGCCATCCTCAGGGTATAAGTTCTAAGAGCCCCCCAGCAAATGTCAGAAGCAACAAGCAGCACTGAGCCTCTTCCCCTACGTTTTCCCTGTGAAGACATAGGGGAAAATCCTACGTATGTAAGTTTGTATACATATGTATACTACTATGATAGAGTTTAAGTTATCAATTTAGCACAGAACAAGAATAAAAGCAATAATACTAAAAAAGATAATTATAACAATATACTGTAATAAAAGTTATATAAAAGTGGTTTCTCTCTCAAAACACCTTATTGTACTGTACACATCTTTTCACTTAAAGGAATGATTTTATGGCTTCTCCTTGGCATGTTTGAATTGCCAGCATCACTGCTCTTGCACTTTGGGGCTGTTACTCGGTAGTAGTACTCTACTCACTGCTCAGTAAGAGCTCGTTGTACAAAAGCACTGAGAAACTGTGACCCTTGACACGACAACAAAAATGGCTATGTCGGTACCTCAGAGGCAAGGAGGGTCCACTGTGCGGAGGTCCTGCACAAAGGCATGAGTTTTGTCGGACAGGACAAAGATGGATGGATGTGCAAGACTGCATCATGCCATATGAAAAAAAATTAATGTTTACACATTTACAATAGCTTATTTATGGGGTTTCCTATTTCATATGTTTACATCTGTGCTGACCATGGGTAAGTGAAACTATGGAAAGCAAAACAACAAATAAAGGTAAACTATTGCATTATCTTTTATCTTATTACATTTTATCTCTATTTTTAATGTTTCATCTGTATTCCCCTCACATTTTTTTCCTAGATATATGATCAAATACTTTGAGCTGTTTCTTATTAAATTCTCTCTTAACTTGTTTTCTATACTCCAACCACTGCCAATTTTAGTCCATGTATAAACATAATAGTTATGATTTATGAAGCAGTCCAGAAAATTAAATTATATATAATTTATTATATAATAAAAGTAAGTCTTAAAATCAGTGGTAAAATAGGTGGTAGGTTAAGAAAAACCCCTAGATTTTAACCATCCTTAAACCAAAGTAGGTTCAAATGAGCCAATATATTAATTATAAAAAATATTCAAAAAGGATCTAAAATAAATCATGCAGGTTTTAGTAGATGAAATATTTTCACGAGTGATTTGTAACCTTAAAATTATAATGGAAATATTGATTTTATATATATATATAATAGTTTTATAGATTTTTGTTTATTTCATTTTTAGAGAGAGCAGAAGGGAGGGAGAAAGAAGGGAGGGAGAAACACGTGTGGTTGCCTCTCACGCGCCCCCTACAGGGGACCTGGCCCGCAACCCAGGCATGTGCCCTGACTAGGAATCAAGTCAGTGACCATTTGGTTCACAGGCCGGCACTCAACCCCCTGAGCCACATCAGCCGGGGCATATATACATAAAATATTTTTTGTAATTGAAAACGGTTTAAATTTCTTAATGTACATAGTGCTCTTACAGATCAGTAAGTAGAGTAGTTATGATCACTAAGTATTTACATATCAGTAGCTACTTAAAATGGACAAAGAATGAACAAAAAGTTTACAGAACATACAAATCTCCGTAATTTAAAATAAGACATTCATGTTCATTTCTAAATGAAAAAATAAAAAGGTAATCAGTGTCAGACTAACAAATTTTCAAAAGTTTGAACTTTGGAAATACATTCAAGAAGGTGTGGAGAAATGGACACATATTGCATGTGGAAATATTTGAAAGACAAATTATGAATACTGAATTGAGACTTTAAAATTTGCATACAATCATGAAGGCAATTCCACTTTCATATCATCTTTTAACATCGCAAGTAGGCAAAGATTTTTAAGATCAGTTATTTTCTTATTAAGCATAAATTAACAGTATTAAATGTGTAGGTAATGCTACATTCAATCCTCATAACAATGATAAGAAACTGATCTTATGATTGCTATTTCAATTTTATGGGTATAGAAATTTAATCATAGACAGATTAGATAACTTGCCAAAGGTCAGAGATCTTGCTAAGAATATTTGAATTTGAACACAGGCATTTAAACTCTATCCTAAATTATACATTGCTGATCCTCTGTAAGAGAATATCTGTTTATTCTTGTCCTTATTTTTAACTACTTTAAAAATGTATATTTATACTTATCAAACTATCTTGACCTGCTTATATACTTTGTTTTCACTGGTAGATAAAAATATGCTAAGAAACATGGAATAGAATTCATTTTTTCTGCCCCCACTTTGTTCTGCCTCCAGAATCAGCCATCTAAAAGACAAAAATATTTTTATCTGTACCTCTTCAAGAATTTACTTCATATTTTGAAAATTTGTTACTCAATTTCAATTCACCTTTATTAGTTACTATAATATAAGCATATTTCATATCTCTTTTCTGCCTTTCTGTGTACCCATCTTTTCAATATTGTTATATCATTAAATTAATAGTGATTTTATTAGAACAATGAAAATATTCTTCAATGTGGTTATATTTTATCATCCAAAGTCTGTTTTCCCTTGTACTTAGTATTTGGTTTTTTAAAACCGAGTTACATAAATCTCTAAGACTTCCTTTACCAGTCAAGAGTGCTGCAACTTAACTCTCAGGAAGTCATTCAATCAGTCATCTTGTTTTGGGCTGGCTCCCATTTTCCACAAGGACACCATCGCTTTGTTAGAGTGTAGTTGCCACTAGTTTCCTAAGCAATGGTCAGGAGAAATCAATTTTTAAATTTTTGCACATTTGAAAGTAACTTCATTCTTATATTTGATCATTTAACTTTGCCTAGAATTTAAAGTGAAAATTAGTTTCTTCCCAGATTTTGAGGACATTGATCTCTCATCTTCTAAGTTCCAGCACTGCTATTTACAAGCCCATTTGAGCATTGGTGAGTTTTTTATCAACTTACTCTGTTGGGATATTCAACGATGTTCATTTTGCCCTGTTGACTTAAAATGCATTGGTAATATACCTTTCTACAAATCTGTTTTCCTTTTTATTTTATTGAACATGTCCAGACATCCTTTGCAGGAAATTATCTTGTATCACTACTTTGATAATTTTCTCTCCTCTGCTTCCCAAGTTCTCTCTTCTTGATACCTTGTTATTTGGTGATTAGACATCTCCCAGTAATCCCTGGGTACTCATATCGTTTTCTCTGTTGGCCTATTATCTCTATGTTCGCGAGGCATAATTTCCAAAAGCTCTTTCATGTTCTCTGGTTGATATGATCTGTAACATTTTCTTGTTTTATTGTTGCAATATGATCTTCAGTGACTGATCATTTTCTTTTGTTTTCTGTGATTGTCTCTGTTTACACTTTGTTCTTTCAAAATGCTTTTATTTTGTCCTTCCTATTGAATGTTTGCCACTCATGATTTCGGCTTTGGGGAACTCTGCCTACTTCATGACTAAATCAGGAAACCAGCAGGGAAAAGGAGAGGGGAGGGGAGGACAGCTGTTGGTTGGTGACACACACTTGAATCCGACCTAGAATGCTTGCCTCTATGTTTCTCCTTTTCTGAAAAAATAAATAAAGAATGTCCTTATCACCAAATCTAATTTGGAATTAATGTTGTATTACTGGGTTTCCAATGTGTTCTTATTTGTTATGGAATCTTTTCATTCCTGTTTTATTTTAAATATGCCTACACTTGTATAGGACGATACATATTGCTCATTTCTTTGTGTTTGTTTTTCTTTTTTTTTTTTTCCCACTAGATTCAAGATCCAGAAGCAAAGAGACTTGGTCAGATATTTCACTGCTACACACTCAACTCTTAAAATAACACTAGTACAGAATAAATATTTAACAAATATGTGCTAAGTTGTTTCAATGAGAAACTAAATAATATACTTTCAGATGCAAAAAGAAAGCTGCAAAACTCAAAGCAGGTGAGGTGCCAGGAGCCACATGAGCCTTGGTTTCTGGCACTCAGTGTCGCTATTCCTTTAGGATGAGTGAGCACACACTGTGTAGCTCCCTCTAGTCCACAAATAGTCCTACTGTCCTGTAACGGTCTTCATGTTTACAACAAATGTCAGACTCTTGGTCATTGGAAGTTTAGCTTATTTTCCTCACAGGTATACATGTATGCTCCAATTTTTGTTGCCAGATGATGCGAATGACTAAGAAACAGATGTATTTACTTTTTAATTTTCTCCACTTGCATTTATTGTTTGAATTACTTAACTACTTGTGTGCATTGCTTTAAAGGGAATAAGCATGAATTTAAAAAATTGGTATCATATTTTTTGTGATCATACTTATCTTGGCCTCCTTAAAGAAATTCTTTTTCCAAGCTTAAATATTTCTAAATAATACTTGTTAGAAAAACATGTGATTACTAATACACCCCTGTGAAAAGATTATAATGTAGATCACATATTTAAAAAATCAGATTTTTAGTTGTTTTAGTCTATTTGAAAGAAGCTTGATAATTTATCTCATTATATGGAAAATTACCCTGAAATAACCCATTCAAAATATAATATCAGTTGAGTATTTTTGCCTGAACATTAGAAAACATAGATAATTTATAATACTCAGAGTTTAACTATAACTAGGGTTTTTAATTGATAGATACATAGATACAGGTTACTTGATTTGGTCTTTTTTTTTCTATGCAGCTCTTTTCTATTTAGCAAGCTTTTCTGTTAACTATATATTTTACATTTTCTCCTAAATTGGGTTTGATTGCAGATATAACTATGCAATAAAATGTAAAATGCCTTTTATTGGATGTAGGCAATGCAGCATTATATTAATACAGTAATATTATTTGTTTTAACACACAAAAATAAACCTTTTGGTTAAATAATCTTAAAAACCAGAAATTATTAATTCTAAATAGTGACCAAAAGTCTACATTAATCATTCCTTAGTGTGTCATTATTCAATTAAGTACTGCATTATAAAACATGAAAGTTTGTCCAACAGCAAATCCAAAGGTCTCCAGTGAAACTGTGGACAGTGTCTTAACTTGGAAATAAATTACACGTTTTGGCATTATCTGTAATAATAATGCCACATGAAGGCCTGAATTTCTGAAGAGAGATGCATTAATAGCTTGAATATTAGTTAATTCTAATTGTATGCTTTTAAATGTTAATAATGCAATCTCTTTAAATACAGCATTCAAGTATTACTGTGTTGAAGGGTGATGTTAAAGTTTCTTTTGCCCTTCCTTCACGTAATTTAATTTGTATGATACTTTGTGAAAAGGGTTAATCTAATTTTAATTAAGTTTATTTAATTAAGTTTCAACCCATTTTAAATAATTTAATATGCAGTGGAACTCAGAGCTGCAGAAAGCCAAATCATTTTGTGACATGTAGTTCTTAATTGGGAATAATATAGCATTTATGAAATAAATTGTTGCTTGAGTGATGACATTAAACATGGCATTAAATATGTTTTGATTAAATTTTAAAGGTGTATTTTACTTCTAAAGATCAAACTAATTGGTTTATGAAAATAATTGCCTTCATTAGAGTATATTTTAATAATTTCAATTTTTGTTTTAAAAGCAAAGAAGACAGGTGAAAAGAAAGCTAAATGACTTCAACTGTTTTACTAAACATGAGAGATGCTAGCACAGTGCATCTAATTCAATGCTATTGTTGAGATATATCACCAAGAATTTTAAATTAAAATTTGTTTTAACATTTTAATAAGGGAACAGTGTGAATTCAGATCAGCTTTTCAATAAATACTTTTAAGCTCAGTTTCAAAATGTTCATTTAAGTACACGGTTATGTTAATCAAAAAGGCGTGGTACTGACATAAAAAAAACAGACACATAGATCAATGGAACAGAATACAGAGTGCATCCACACCCATGATCAATAACATCTGACAAAGGGGGCAAAGCATTCATGGGTGTGAAGACAGTCTATTCAATAAATAGTGTTAAAAAAAGAAACCAGACCACTTTCTTACACCAAATACAAAAATAAACTCAAAATGGATTAAAGAGTTAAATATAAGACCTGAAGTTGTAAAACTGCTAGAAAAAACATAGGCAGTAAAATCTCTGACATTTTTCTTAGCGCTGTTTTTATTTCTGACATATCCCTTTGGGCAAAGAGAGCAAAAGAAAGAATAAATGAGTGAGATTCCATCTAACTAAAATGTTTTTGCACAGTAAAGGAAACCATTGACAAAACTAAAGGACAATGTATTGAATGGAAGAAGAAATTTTCAGATAATACATCTGGTAAGGGGTTAATATCCAACATTTATAAAGAGTTCATACAACTCAACACCCAACCACAAACAATTCAATTAAAAATGGGCAAAGGCCCTGAAAAGACAGTTTTCCAAAGATGACATGCAAGTGGCCAACATACATGACAAGATGCTCCACGGGACAGAGAAATCATCAGAGAAATGAAAATTAAAACAATAATGAGATGTCACCTCACACCTGTCAGAACGGCTGCCGATAAATCCAGAAACATTGAGTGTTGGTGAGGGTGTATAGAAAAAGAAACCCTCATGCATTGTTGATGGGAATACAGATTGGTGCAGCCACTTTTTAAAGCAGTATGTGGAGTTCTCAAAAAATTAAAAATAGAACTTCCTTAGGACCCAGCTATTCTACACTTTGGGGTAATATATCCAAAGAAACCCAAAACACTAATTTGAAAGAATATGTACATTGCTATGTTCATTGAAGCATTATTTACAAGAGCCAAGATACGGATGCAACCCAAGTGCCCATCACTAGACATGTAGAGGAAAGTGGTGGTACATATTTACAATAGAATATTAGCCATAAAAATAGAGTAAAATCTTACCATTTGTGACAATATAAATAAACTTAAAGGGTATTATGCTGTGAGTAAAATAAGTCAGAGAAAGACAAATGCTGTATGATTTCACTTATATGTGCAATCTAAGGAAAAATGTAAACAAACACACAAAACAGAAATAGTCACCCTGGCTGGTGTGGCTGAACAGACTGAGTGCCAGACTGTGAATTGGGTCATTGGTTTGATTCCCAGTCAGGGCACATGCCTGACTTGCGGCCCGGTCTCTAGTAGTGGGTGCATGAAAGGCAACCACACACTGATGTTTCTCTCCTTCTCTTTCTCCCTCCCTTCCCCTCTCTGAAAAATAAATAAATGAAATATTTAAAAAAGAAATAGTCATAGACACAAATTTATCACAATTTATAAAGAACATTAATTATATGGTTGAAACTGGATACTGCATGATATTTCTAAGAATACTGTCATTGAAATACCAGTGCTTACTTTAGAACATCAATGGTTAAAGTTCTTTACTGACTTTTTAGCTAGTTAAGGTTTAGTTATCATTAAATGCAGTCTCCTTAATTTATGCATAAAGATACTGTGAGTTTATTTAACATGTTAAAAAATTAAAAAAAAAAAAAACAAAGTTAAATCAAGACCGAGGATAAAATTTAAGTCCTGGAATCTCAGGCCATTGTTCCTGACACACTCTGCCTTTCTTAAAGAGTTGTGAGGTCAATCAGTTAAAACCTATTAACTGATAGAGGAGCTAGAATACTATGTTTTAAATGTTCTATTAAGGTTTAAAAGTTATGCAAAAAATGTTAACTTTCATCGAGAAACACACTTGAATGTCAGCCTAATATAATTTGGAGTTAAAGAAATTGTGTTTCTGTTACTAATATAACTAACTTTCTTTGAATGTGGTTAAAAGTTCCTATTACTACATAATGGACAAATGCTTAGTAAAGACACTGAGTACTCCTTTTTTTTTCTTTTTACATCATGCAGTCTGAAAAATACATGACAAAACGACACTATTTTCCAGACCAACAGGGCTCTCAAAGTGTTTCATTTGTTCTATGCAGCACTCAAACCTATTCACAGCAGAGACTAAATTAGGAATCTCCAAAAAGTGCAGGCTGGAAGGACAAAATACTTTGAGAGAGAAATTTAAAATCTTAATGACAAAATTATGCAGTACCACTGAAGTGGAAAAAATCATCAAAACAACACTAAAAGGATTCTTTTAATGAAAATTTTAGAAAATATGTGATATTCTCTCGATTCCTAATTTGCACTTCAGAAAAGATCTTATGCAATAAACAAAGGCTAGATGAATAAATGAATGAGTTAAAAGGCCAATTCCCAGCCTGAAATGTGCCGATGGTTAAAAACAAGATTCAACCTTGTATGAATAATGTCTAACATATGATGCCCTATAAAGTAACATATCGATATAAATCAATCTAGTAAGTATTTTAAATAAGTCAAGGGTTACATAAAATCACTTCTCCATCTGTGGTCATGCTTCTCATAAATCATAGAGTCAGAAATAGAAAAACCTCTGGACACCAAACAATTGCTACAACATTGTTATTAGAAAATGAGAGTCATAATATTTCATTGTCTGCTGATAAAAGTCAATCTGTTTTTAAAAGCATTATCTTTTTTGATCAATAGTTTTATCTCAATCACATAATGAAATAAGTCACACAAAAAAACTAGAGTATATGGACTTGCATTTAAGTGTTCTATTTATATAATTCAGGTTATATTAAGCGATTTTCAAATCTGATTCATCAAATTAATATATAGAAATAAATTTTATTACAAATAAAATATATTCTACTCTAAATAATAAGTATTAGAGTAGTAATAACATATTATGTTGATATTATTCACTATCATGTCATGTTCAGATTTATGAAGTTATATGAAAAAGTTATAACTGAGAAATATCATAGAATTAATGTAATCAATTGAAATCTATATACATCTTACCTTTTCTAACAATATTTCATCTATTTCAATAATATTCTCTCGTGCTTCAGGAAAGGAATACTCTGCTCTATTAAAATAGAAATTAATATGACCCTGAATTTGTTTAAATAAAGAATTTTAAGAGTTGTATAGATTAATCATTGTAACTTAGCTTAAAATATAAACATATTAGTGTTTTTTATAATCCCCAATGATTAAAAATATGTAGACAATAAAATACATGAATTATTTAGATTAAAGAGCCATTCCCAGATTTTTTAATGTAATCCTTTTTGGATATTAAAATATATTATTTTTTATGTCGTGATATCATCTTTTTCTTCATATACTATCCACCAGTTCAAATAGACCCGGATGAAACAGTGGGTGGATGAGCCAAACCTGGCACAAGAATGGTAGCTAGTCAATCATTCAACCATCTGGAACCAGCACAGCACTGACTGAGTGTCTGTACCTTGAACCAAAGGGGACCAACCCATAGATTATAATTAACAGTGGGGAGAGAGGCTCCTGTTCCCCAGCTGCTCCCTGTTCTGGGCTATTGGCCATTCACGTACAGCACTGACTCCTTCAGCTCCTTTTAAATTTGGAGTTTTAGCTTTTTACCAATATTAGTCTGTTTGCTTTTAGTGAAAATAGGTCTCTGTTCTTTCGCTGTATTGTTCAATTACCACTGCAAACTCTGGAGGTATTTGGTGTTATTTTCTTTGAAGAGGAAATCCATAGATTTTTGGCAGCCACCAGCAACACTTAATATAGTAAGTGAAGGTATTCTGGAGCTGCGGGTTCATGTATTCTAGAACAGGCACTGGCTGGAAGGCAGTCAAGACCATCCCCACCATCTGTGTGTGCTCAGTCCTCCTAGGATTTACTCCTCAGTCTGGTTTTTAATGTGACTTCAGCCTGTGGCTTGTCCAATTTTTATATAGATGGGAATATTTACTGACACTACCTCACACTAATTTACATTTCATTTTCATTTAGCTTATTTGGGAAGAAAACCGATACATTAAATATTCAAAAATATTTTTAATGAACTTTTCATTGACTTTGATATAGTGGAAGCTCAGAGACTTTCATAAAACACAGTACCTACTATATATATATAAACTTTTAAAAATTATAAATTCTGTGTTTATTTAAAAGAGCTATATCAACAGCTGATATTTGAGTTTAAATGATCTAATGGTGCCCAAATATCAGGAAAAAATAAATTACTGTTTTCTATACAATGAATCTTCTTTCAGTTATTTCATCTGAGAAATTATCATGGTAATAATTAAGTTAATAACTTGACCTTCACTTTTCATTTCTATATCAGATTCAAACTTTATTAGCACTCAATATTTATAAGATTCAATATTTATCAAGGTCATAGGGAGGTATAACTAAATAAAATACGTTATATTTAAATTATGAGAGCATAGATACTGGAAACTGTCTGCCTGGGTTTAAAATGTCAGGTTGGCTACTTATTAGTTCTGTGCCATGGACAAGTGTCTCCTCTGTGTCTTGATTTAGTTTTCTGTAAAGATGGAAATTGTAATAACACACAGCCAAAGGAGTGTTATAAATAGTAAAGTATATGTAGGCCATCTAAAGTAGGAGTTTAATAATACACTTCCAGTAAATAAATATTAGTTTCTGTAGGGGAATGTGCAAGGGTGTTAGAATTTCAGAGACCAGTATGGGACTGATAATATATAAAAATTAAACATTTTGAAAGGAGGAGTATTGTGTTCGTGACATTGAAAGAGCAAGGAGGGTTAAAATGTTAAAAAAAATCACACACAAAAAAAGAAAGAGCAAGGAGGAGTTCAACCTGGCTGGAAAGATTCCTTTCAGAGAAGCTGCAGGGTGTGGTTCTATCTCAAAAGTGAGGTGTCACTCATTTACTTCCAAAATACGTGCTAAAAGCAAGAAGCAATAAAATGAGCACAACACAACTAAACTAAAACATGGAACCTGCCCCTGTAAACCTATTTTAAACCAATTGCCTTTTCTAATTCTTTTCATTGGAGTATTTTCACAGTTAGAACTACTTTGGTGCTTTGATCAACATGGGCATTTCAATCATGTATTTCCAAATATGTTAAGTCCATTTTTTAACCAATTTTAAAACCTTTTAGCATTACCACAACCATTACAATGATTATAATGTTGATAAATAAATGTGAATGTGTTAATTTACATTAAAATAACTGGATATTCCCTTTATTGTTGCTGAGAAAACCTAGTAGCATTCACAGGTTTTTATTGTTTCTCTTCATATGTGCTGAAGTCAAAGCTCTGTTGACATTTGCTGAACATGCACTCTTCTTAATCTACCTCTACCATGTAAAATAAAACTTAAATCATTATTTTGATGTGGATATTCAACTTATGCTATCACGCACTTTTATTTGAGACAAGCACTCTGGTTGTTTCTTGGTTGTGTCTCTCCAATGACTGCAGGGAAATGAACTTGAAGCTGTGCCAGTATCTTACTGGTATAATTTTTTAAACGCAACACATTTGAGTAATAGGCACATGGCCACAAAACCAAACCTAATTAAAGCCTTGTCAGTTACAAGAAGTCCTGGGTTGATCTATAAAGTCAGATAACACCAGGTTTGAAAACCTCTACGATGTCGGGCAGGTGTTAAATCCTGACTTAATATTGATCGAGATTGAGAAAGCAGTTTTTCATTGTGTCTAAATTCTTATTTATTTTTAATTAGGTAAAAATGTCTAATTTAGAAAATGCACTTTTCTGATATATAGTTTTGAAAAGTGAGTATGGTTATACTTGATGAGTATGTTGTTATTAAAGCTAGAATTTTACCTATAAATAAAGGGGAAGTGAAAAAATTAAGAAGAACAATATAAATCCTGAGGGGGAAATAGCCAAGCCTGATTATTTCTTAAATATAAAGATATAAAAGTGTCTATATATTTCCCTTGTGAATTTCTTGGGAAAATCTACACATAAAATATATTTAAATATTTGCAAAACTATCATAACTGGTTGAACTTTAAATTTAAATATTTAAACTTTTTCACATTATATATATTAAGGATACTCATTGTCAGATTCCTAGAAGAAAGTAAAACACTGCTTAGAAATGATGTCCATTCTGAGACTAACTACCTCACTTTTTCTAGCATTTTAAGACTTATTTTTTTTTTTTTACCTGTTACTTAGGAATCATGAGAGAAATTACATCCAACACTTTCCAAGCAAGATATTGTCATGCAATGATAGCTTTCATAGTGTATATATGTCACTTTTTCTGGCATATTAATTAATTTTTCCTAATACGATTCTTTTTAGAAACCCAGAGTCATGGCTGAGTTAAATAATGTTAATATGTATATGTACTACAAATATAAGTACTCAGAAATCCTTCTGAGTATATGAAATGACATATCTTCCCTCTTTTTTAACTTTTTTTCTGAAAGTAAGGTCATAAAAAATAAAAAGAATACCACAAAGGCCCACATCTCCACCACAAACACTGCCCCCAATGACAGGACACCTGTGAATCCAGAGTGCCGGCCCAGGAGCCTAGTGCGGTTGATGTACTGAATAGCCTGTGAATGAATTCAGTGCAATCTGTAACATCTTTTAGACATTTGTATAAACTGAACACGTGTTATAAACTGGACATGTGTTGTCGACTGAATGCCTGTGTCCACCCTCTAATTCGTATTTGAAGACTAATCTCCCCAAAAGATGGTAGTTTTGAGGTGGTGCCTCTGAGAGGTAACGAGGACGTGCAGGCAGAGCCCTCATAGACCGGGAGAGGGCTCTTGTAAGAAGAGACAGTAGAGAGATGGTTTCCCTCTCCCCTCTCTACCATTTGGGCAGATGGAGAAGCCTGCTGCCTGCACATCATTAAGAGGGCCCTCAGCAGAACCTCATCAAAATCTTACCTGTTCCCAGACCTCCAGCCTCCAGAACTGTGAGAAATTGGTTCTTATTGTTTAAGCCCCTCATTGTGTAGTATTCATTACAATAGCCTGAACACAGACAACATGAGAATAATAAATAATTCTTGGAATATAATAGTAGCATATTAATATTCAATTCTTTTGAACCTGCTTTCAGAGTAAAAGAAACAATTTTGGGGAAGGCAGGCATGCTATTATGGTAATTTGTAATAGTCTCCAAAGGTAATGAAATAATAAGTTAGCATCTGATGAATGTTGAAATTGACCAAATGAACTAATGCAGGATATAAACAATTATTATAGCTGTACATTTGAATATCCATCAAATTTTGGTCCTAGTTGTCTCTGAGTCTTCAGAATTTTTAAATCATCATTTTAAAGATTTAATTTTAAAATTTGGGTAATTTGCCCTGGCTGGTATAGCTCAGTGGATTGAGCGTGGGCTGCGAACCAGGCATCACAGGTTCGATTCCCAGTCAGGGCACATGCCTAGGTTGCAGGCCATGTCCCCCAGCAACCGCACATTGATGCTTCTCTCTCTCTCTCTCTCTCTCCCTCCCTTCCCTCTCTAAAAATAAATAAATAAAATCTTTAAAATTTGGGTAATTTACAAAATTCCATACATAAACTGTTGAACAATTATGCTATTTTCTGATTTTATTTGTAATTAATTTCATAATAAACTGATACAAATACAAATAAGCAATCATCAAAACATGGGCAATAAATAATACATCCATTTTTTTCTAATCTAAGCATGCATTTTGTCTTTGTAAAATAGGTTTAAGATATCATTTTTTTCAAACACATAAATTAATAATTAGGTCTACTGTGAGGAAAGAATTCTTGCATTCCTGATTTAAAAAAAAAACATAATTTTTAAGAACCCATATTTTAATTTTTATTACTTTTGAATTAAAGTATGTTTTAACCATTATTATTTCTGTATGTACTTCTGTAATTTTTTTGCCACAAGTTTTGCCTGCTTTTTCCATATGGGTGGTGATTTTTTTTTATTATTCTTTTGTGATTTGGAACTTTAGTGTCAAATTTACATTCTTATCTTTTATTTTTTTCTTTTCCTGTATTGTGTTCAGAAATACTGTTCTCAATTTAGAAACAATTAACATTCTAATTTCACTCTTGAGCTTGAATATTTGTGAACTTTTAAACTCTAATCTAAGTTTCTGGTTGAAGTTTAGTGTACAATGTATGTTGTTACATGATTATTTTCCAAATATTTAGCTCTTTTAATATTATTTGTTAATTATTTAATATTATTTCTACATATTCTTTATTAATAACTCACTATTCTAATAACATTTTATCAGCCTTTAATGAAGTATAATTTGCCTACAAATCTACATCCATTTGAGTGTAAAATTCTATGCATTTTAAATTCACCAACACATTCAAAACTCAGTACATTTCCATCACATTAAAAAAAAATTTTGTTATCCCAGGCACAAATTCTTTAATGTCTACTTGTTTATATCAAAGTAATGTTTTTGAGATATTTTATGTTTTTTCTTCTATCAGCTACTTTTTATTGCTGTGTAATATTTTAATGTATGGTATACAAGCTATGTTTACCCATTTATTTATGATAAACTTTGGGGTTATTTCCACTTTTGACTATCTAAGTAAAGGTCCTCTGAATATTTTAGATCTCACTGTGTAGACACATTCTGATTTTTCCTAGGTCAATACCAGAGGCTATATCTTATTATAGATGTAGTTTAACTGTTAAAGAAACTGCCAAAACTTATTATTTTCCCACCATCAGTCCATCATAGTTCTTGTTTCTTTATCTCTTGTCAAACATTTGATACTACCAGTGATTCTAGTCATTTTAATGGGAAGATAGTCATTTCTCTAGTAATCTAGGTAAAACACATTTTCATGGACTGACAGGTCGTATTATGACTTTTTGTTGAAGTATCTAGTCAAGCTTCTAGCCAATTTTTAATTGGGCATTTGTTTTATTATTGATTTGGAAGACTTTTTATACATTCTGATTACAGGTTATTTTTTAACAGATATACATTGTAAGTGTCTTTTCCTTCTTTTTTCATTGTCTTTGCAAATTCAAATACGGAATACTTAAAAGTTGTGAGTGGCTTTCGGACTAGTCAATGAGGGCAAAATCTGAACTGCCTGGAGCACTGTTAGTTGAAATGCAGACTTTGAGGACACTGCCAGTGAGAACTGAAAAGGAATATATTATTAAAAGACAGAGAAAGGATCATTGTATGGAGTGATAGACTGAAGCAACACTATTGCCTTTGACAGCATTGAAAGAAGTATATGCACTTAATAAACTGATTTACGTACCCAGGCAGATTCCTAAGTCAAGTGTGAAGGTGTCGTTTGATTTAATCTTGCTTCTTACAGTAAAATATGGAGAGATACATTAAAGAAAATACTTTTAAAAAGTTAACCTGGAGCATGTGGTTGTAAAATTTTCAGCCTCTCCAATAGGAAAAAGATGCTAACCGTAACACATTGTTACTAAACCCAAGCCTAGGACGTGCTGAAGAGAAAGAGGTCTACACTGAAGCCAAGAGTGTTACCACAAAACTTTCTATTCATTTCGAGAAACATCAAATATTTTCCTTCTGAATAACATTCAGTTATAAAAAGAGGCATTTAAAAAGATTAAGGGTGTTCCTCAAAGATCTCTTAATTAAATAATAGAGCCTCTAACGTGTTTAAGAATGTTGTACTTCAGCCATCTCAGAAACAGCCCGAGGTAGACAAGGGCGTATCTCAAAGATATCTGGGGGTTTGTCGTTGTTAATGAAGTCAACTACAATGAGAGTCACAGGTTGCCTTTGAAGTTTTTGAAGGAATTCTCTTTGTAAACAGGTTGTTCACTTACAGTGATAGTGAAAGAAGCAGTGTGATTAGAAATATTCACAGCTGCAAAGAACTCGAGAAAATGACTCTGCTCCAAAAGCCCTATCTTTCATAAACAAAAAACAAAAAGAAAGGATTATTCCAAGAGAAGAGCACAGAATAAGGTACACAGGACCAAGGAGAAAAATTCTCAGGGTTTGTGATGTAATCAGAGAACTCTAACTCTTGCCTGGCAGGATTTCTGACGGCAAATTTTCAACTTTTTCAAAGGAATATCTGTATCACTATTTAGATATATTCTATTGGTTGCTATTTCTACAAATTTTAACATGGTGGAGAAAAACATAGTTACATTAGTCATGTGGATTAGTTTTATTTATTAAATAGTCACCTAATAATTATAAAATACGAGTAATAAAAACTTCCCCCAAATCTGAATCTAAAGATTCTCATTTTTCAGATTTTTTTCTTTTACTTTGTTTTTCTTGATTCAAATTAGAGCTGGGGCTTTGAAGTTTGAATGATCAGTGCCAGATTTTCTAGACTTTAAATGTTGTATATATTTGCCTAGACTTTAAATGAGAGCTGAATTTTTTCATTAGTGCAGGGCTCCATAGTTCTCGATCAATTGTAATTCCTGTGACCGCGGCCCCACTTCCAGTGTTTCATTTCAAGGAGGGCCTCAGAGACAAAGCTGTGTAATAGGCATTGTCTTTACTTATTTGTTCACAGTGATTTGACAGGGGAAGTAGGACAGATGTGTTCTCTCATCATGTCCAGAGAAAATTGCAGGGAGATCTGTTCTCACATGTAAATTTATGGGCATATTCTGTGAAAATCTTCCACCACGAGAGTCTAAATAAACCAGCAAAGTCATGGGCAATTTTTCTTGGAAGAAACAAGTCATATGCTCGTTGGTATATAGCAATCAACTCTGACAATATTACAGTATTATGTTTCTGAACACTTTTAAGTTCTTATTGTTGTGATGTCAAGGAAAAATGCTGGGATATTTTATTTTTTTCATAAAGGAGCTTGAACACAAAAGTTGTTTTTTAAGATGCATGTGACAACAGAAATTCCACTGTTGGTTTTTAACCCTGTTGCAGTATTACTTTATCAAGGTTCATCTCTTTTTCTTAAAAATTCCGTGACTTCTGCTCCAGGGGCAGAAGGAACATCCTGCTGCAGTTCCTATGACTTGATTCAAACTGCTACCAATGAGCCAGATTTCCTCAAGCAGGTCATAACTTAGAAGGGGACTGAGACATCACTGTCCTATGCACAATGTTTCTTGTATCTTGTATCTCCTTCAATAAATGTCTCTATTTTTAATATAAAAAATAATTAGTAGATAACAATTGCCCATCAAGACCTGCAGCTTTTCACTTTGGAGCTCCGCCTAAAATACTAAACCCAGAAATGTGGGTCTGTTCATTGGATGCTGGTCACACAGAGCACTCAATCATCCCCAGATGTGCTATCTCATTAGCATCACATGTGTTAACCAGGAAATGTTGACTCCATTCAGTGACCCTCAAACTGTTATAACATACCTCGGTTTTTGATAAATAAAAAGTAACAACATGCTTTTAAATCATGATTTATTGTCCTCTATAAAATACAAAGGCCAAAGATCTATAAGTCTCATATATCTAAAATTCTTGGGCACCTTTTAATAATTTTTGGGCACTTTTTAATATTTTTATATAAATCTTGTAGAAAAATGTCTATATATTTGGTGTTTTCATTTTTTAAGTTGCATTGCTATCAGATCAAAAATAATTCTTTCTTAACACATAAAATTTGTGAAAACATATTGTTTATCCTGGCATCTATAAAGACAAGATTTAATCTTGCAAAATAGCGCAGTCATTTTCAGTTGAGCACAGTATATTGGGTGTTTCTGAAATCCCCTTTAGTCCCTGCTTGTGAAAGGGCGGGATGCTATGAATATGAGCTCTCTTTCAGGTACTTGAACTTTCATAGTGACTAGACTCTGTGTGCAATATTATTTTGCTAACTTCTTCTCAACACATGAAATGTCTGTTTTCGGTATGTATGAAGACGGCATCAACAATTACTGGTGCAAAATAAAACCCTAAGTAATATTAATATCTTTAAAGGAGTAGACATTTAGTAGTTGGAAAATAAATTTGATTATCAGCCTAGTTATGTAGTCAAATTTAATCAAGCGAGTCAACACAATTATGAGTACTCACTGGTATGATTATTTGTGACCTTAACATATTGCCATCTCCTGATATTTCCCCCGATGGCTGTTTCTACTCAAGTGTACATGTGAATAAGTACACAGATCTAAGTGTATTGACAGTCTGTCAGCTGGGGGGGGCTGTTCTTGCATGTAACAACTAATAATAAAACACTCATCACTTTGACTCAATCTGTTATTACGGATCCATGTTTTCTTGTGTATATTCATCTAATACCCTAAACATCACTGGAGGTACATGCATTTTTCATTCTTTAGCTACAGATATAGTTGTGGGTAAAGTCACATAGTGCTCTATAATAATGTATTTGTTATTTCTAATAATTATCAATAAGCATTATATAATACTTATTTAAAACACCTTGCAATAATTATTTTAGTCTCAATGATTAAGGTATGGATGTAAAATTTCTTAGGAAAATGATTTAGTGGAATTGTCCATCTGTTACATATAAAAGCCTATAATTTTAATCATAAATATATTCTCAAAATCCAAAGATCTTTCAAGATAAAGTGAACATTAAAACTTTATTATACGTATTGTGCTTGCTTAAATTATCTATTTACTATATAGTGACAAAAGATGATTTGACTACGGGTGGTGAGCAAACAATGATGTGTGCAGATATATATATATAGAAATGCACACCTGACCCTGGCTGGTGTGGCCCAGTGGGTTGAGGGCCGACCTGCGAAAGAAAGGATTGCTGGTGCGATTCCCAGTCAGGTCACATGCTTGGGTTATGGGCCAGTTCTCCCTCTCTTTCTCCCCCCCTTGTCCTCTCTCTAAAAGAATGAATAAATAAAATCTTTAAAATACAGAAATGCACACTTGAATCCTATGTGATTTTATTAACTGATGCCATCCCAGTAAATTTAATTTAAAAAGACAAAAAATAAATTATCTACTTATTTATTCTCATTACATTTTTGAGAAAACTATGACATCAAATTCAGTGGAAACACTGACGAATGGAAAGAAACAAAGCTATGATGAAACTATATGAAGTTACGTATAACTTTCTTTAGGAAATTAAGAATAATCTTGGCATATATATATGAAAGCACTGATAAGAATTTTCATTAGACAATTATAAATGAAAGTTGCTAGAATTTTTTTTCTTAACCCTCAGTTATATTATTTTAGTGTTGGTATCTAAAGTAACTGATCTCTTTCTATTACTAAAATTGTATATGCATTATATATATATCTTGAAATGTATGTGGCTTGATAAGAAAATATATAACACTTTTTATAAACTTATTGTAAAACATATGAGTGAATTCAAAAGCATTTCTGCTTATATATTTTAATACAAACAATTATACGCAAAGGAAATTAATCAAGATATAGATAGTAATTTTGCTCATGGTTTTCACTATTCAGATGATCGATGGCTTTCTAGTACTGATAATGTTGAGAGGAAGAGAAATGCACAGTACTAAAATTAAGCCCTTCAACTTTATCTTAAGTTTTTTTGCGTTCAGTTATTCAAGTTAGACATCACACAAATTTCAAAATGTTCTATGTCATTTGGTTTTGGATTGGTCCAGGCTTTGCATAATGTAACACACATATGTTTATTTATATAAAAAGAAGCAGAAATAAGAAACAGGGAACTTCATTTTTTAAATACTTAAGATTTTAAAAATATATATTATTGATCCTGTTATTGATCCATTGCTGTATTTTAAAGCATGTTACTCTATATGACTCACAAAACATCAGGATCTTTGACACTTTTTAAAAATAAATTCAAATTATATCTTTAATTATCCACATGCATTGCATATTGTTTAGTGAGCTTTAATTTAGCTGACCTCTGAAGTGGAAAATAAATTTGGCTTAATTACTAGAATAGTTCAACCAAATGACACACACAAAGAATAACCCTCTTAACGGATTTAAAAATTAAGTCGCTTACTTGTTTCAGAATTGAGCAATGAATCTTCTCATTGGAAATCTATGTGGGCGATACAGATATATTCCAGTAGATGTGAAATCTTGCTATTTATGTTGGGTAAGTGAAGCTCTGGAGAAATTCAATATCACTTACGTGATATTCAATGAACTGATTAACATCAAAGACACATTGCTAGTGAATGACTAAATATATGGAGAAAAGATGTGCAAGTAACAGATTTTATCCTCATGTGACAAGATGACAGCAGACAATTGTGAGCATTATTCTGAAATATCAGGGAGTTGAGGACTCCAAGCTGTGTGACTCTGTGGGTCTCTTGCCTTTTTTCCCTTAGGATCATGAAAGGACTGTAGGACTGCAGCAACTCTAAATCCTACCTATTTTTCCTGCATTTAACAGAGAGAGTGAGTGGTCCCAGTGACAGGGGGAGTACTCCGACTGACTTCCTGTGCTCTTTTCAGAAAGTAAAAGTTTCTCAAAAATGTCTAATAGATACCACTTATATTGTATTGGCAAGAACTGCAATACTGCAAAGACACATTTGGATAGTATGATCTGGCCTTTCTGAGAACAAACTCATCACAATACCTCAGTCGTATCTCAGCCCTAATAGCATCACAAAAAGTGAAGACCATTTTGGGGGTGAATACAGAGCGTGACCCTCTATGTGGATGGGTGTAAAGTAATGTATGTGTGTGTGTATATACACACCTTTATTATTTTATAAATTTTGATGTTGTATTGCATTAATAATTTTCCAGTAATTATTTTATCTTAGTTTTAATGTATAAAATTACAATATGTATTATTTGTTTCTTGACCTTATAGTTGTAAAGGGAGGAACCCTGCCCTGGAAATGGTAGAGGGGTGGAGAGGTACAAGGGAAGAGAAGATCTCTCTTGATCTGCCTCGTGAAGAGAAGGAAGTATGAAAGATACAGGTAGTGGGCTGGTATGGAAAGCCCGACTCAGCATAGCTGTATCATGGAAATATACCTAGATCAGAATCACTAGAGGTGAGTGGCAGAGTGATGACCTTTACTCAATGCCAGACGATAAAGCTTCTGGTATAGTATGTCAGAGTTGAGTGTTTATTGGCTAGATTCTGATCAGCAGAACTCGCATTTAACCAAGATAAAGGCTTGAGCAGACTGTCATTTATAAAACTTTGTGGAGGACGCCTTCTAGATGAAAAGAAATGGAGAGGAATGTGAGAGGCTACTCCAATACTCTAAGCAAGTAACAATTAGCATCTAAATTAATGGTGTTACGGAGGAGGGAAAATTTTGTTTTATGGAAAACCAAGAATAAAGAATCCAATATGATTAATTGGTTTCATTTCTCTATACATTTATAACTGACTATAAGATAGTTTCTACTGTTTTGTAAAAAAATTAAAGGTCACAGAACAATAAAAAAAATCCAGTATGATCTTTGGTTTCTAGTTGGCACAGTTGGGTGAAAGCAGCAGAAAAATGTAGCAGTTGTGCAGCTGATGGGTGGGAATACTGCTAAAGTGTCACTCACAGAGGAGTCTGACAGCCAAACAGACAAAAGAAGTAACAGATAAGTAGCTGACTTGAGACCACTTAGTACACTTACAGAATTTGAATTCCTGGGGAGATAAAAACTAAGGAATTAATGCCACATAAGTAGTAATGTGAAAAAAAATGTGAGAAAAAAGAGATAGCCAAGAATTAGCCATTTACACTATAGAATTTTATGGGACAATAAAAAACTGAAACAGAAACATAAACTTAGGAAAGATTGCATGGGACGCGTCAGTAACACAGGAGAAATAGACAGAGATTTCTTTTTAAATGAGTAGAAAGAGTTCTGAGAAAGTAATAGCCAATCATTTTAAATATGGCCAATTCAGATAGTGTAATAGTAAAGTCATCATTCATTTGGTCAAAAACTTCACTATAGGTCTTTATCAGAGGAACTGCTTTGGGTCCCGGGACAGAAGGAATATTGCTGTGGTTTGAGGAGTGAGTACTGCATTGGAGAGGAGGCACAGCAAGTAGAGACTATTTAGCTGAGTGATTGGAAAGAATAAAAGGAAGTTTTGTAAATAATACAGAGTGTGTCTCTGTGTGTAAGGGGATGGACTTTTTTGTTTGTTTAAAAATGGGCAAGGCTGACACTCATTGTCAGACAGAGGGAGGGAATGTATCTAATATTATCAAAAGCAGTTTCACACGAGACTTCTCCACACTTTGCTGTAGTAAATAAACATATTGACAACTTGTTTATTTTATATTCTAGGGAAAAATAAAGAATTTTATGTCTTGTTAAACATATTCAGCTTTTAAGTGCACAAGACAATGCTCATCTAACTCTCTTGATGGATTCCGTAAGGGACATATTTCTTGGTATATTGAGAGAGTGGGTAGCAAAATCTTACTGCCACTGTAATTGTGTCAATGTACCTCTAGGATATGAGATGCTGCTTTTTGTTTTGTTGTGGACAAAAACAAACACTTCACGGTTTTAATCCCTGTACATCTGAGAAATCACAACATTATATAAAGTGAATGTGTTAGGTAGCAGCTAGGAATGACTTGCCAGAGGGGAAATAAAAGCAGGTCCCACGCCATTACAATCTAACAAAGAACTTAATACAGGAGGCTAGAAGCAAAAGGGAGACGTGCCTCACCTAGTCACTCAGCAGTCCTGAGGTCTGTTTGATAAGATTGCCAGTGTCCAGAGAGCATTACAAGAAAAAATAGCTCAGTAAGAGGGGAACGTCCTTGAGACCACGCTGAGGAAAGGGGCTTCTGTAACAATATTACTAAGATCACAGGATGTTCTGAACATCACAAGATGAAATTACACAGGAAGAAAAGGTGGGCCTGTGCTGGGAAAGGGGACCTCTGTAACAATTTCTCTAAGACAAAGAGCTTTTATTAACTGAGAAAGAAAGTCTTTGTAACTGTATATTATTCCCAAGATTTAGAGGGGAAGAAGGAGGGGTACCTCTAAAAGCCAGCTGAGGTGTATAGCCTCTGAATTCCAATAGCCAGCCTACTTAGATTAGCTGGGCACCCGCTCGTAGCCTCAGCTCAGGTGTACAGAACAAACTTACTAGCAACTTTCTTTCCTCTACAGGTGGGTCATTTAGTGTTTGCTTGCAGCTTTGCTTGTATGTATTTCATAAATAAACTTACTATCTCATTTCCATTACACATATTTGTCTCGTGCATGAATTATTCTCTTGTGGGCGAGACAAGAACTCAGGCAGGGGAGGTCTCTCTCTCCCCATCTGTAACAAATGGATTAGGTTTTTATATTGATAAAATGTTCAGAGTGCTGCGTTGCAAGGAGAATGGTCTCTTTGATTCATAGTTCCATTCACAAACAACAGACTACAGTTACCAAGTCATGGTAGCTGCTTTATGCAGGTCATCTGAGTATGAAGTTTTAAAGACCTGCACTCGAAGAACCTGCAACTCAGATCCTCCTTTCACTCCAATGTCATGGGAAAGTGGTATGATGTTAAAATGAGGTAGATGTTTATTTGTTGTATAATACTTCTGTAAATATCAGGGAATTCATTTACTTGTATTCATGAAACCTTTTAAAAGCTCTATCCAACCTTAATTTGCATAATTATACTCTATTGAATATGCGGAATCCCCTCTGAACAAAATCAAGAATTACGACTCTAACACTACCTTGTTATCTAAATTTGTTACAACTTATAAAAAACATTGAGTGAAAGAGTTAGTATTTCAGTCAGTAAATTCAGGGTAAGACTGCAAAATAAAATAGGATACTTTATTTAATACCAATAGCAAGATACGGTATATGTATGTGTCTGGTTAATTGTATTCTATCACAGACAGAATTAAATGCACTGTTATACAAAAGTATATTGCATATAAAAGTAAACACATTAGATTTTATATTTCAATAGCAACTGAATAACAAAACCAGAAAAATGTGTTAAGTGACATTATTTTAATGGCGATGAATTCTGGACCAGTTCACTTGTCGGGACTGTCCAGTGAGTACAGAACCGGCGAACGACAAGGGAAGGAATGAGGCGTCCGAGCTATTCGGGTGATGTGGCCACACGGGAATACGGGTGAGTCTAACATCAAAGTAAGTAAATTTTAGATATTTTTATCTTAAAGGGGGAAAAAAGCTTTGTGTAAACTATTACAGTATGAAGTGAGGGACCTATATGGCTGTTCATATTGTGAAAAATTGTGAGAATGTCAGATTCCCCAACAAAGACTATTGCATGTGCTTACTTTAAATGCTGCTATCAGTTTGTGCTGGGAAAAACAAAACAGATTAAAACAAAGCTCTCTTCACCTTTTGGGACAGCCAGAATCAAAAAGCCATTCCTTTTCTATACACACCATCTTATACTGTTTTTTCTGGTAGAGAGCTCTAGTGCTTTTATTTACCTTCAATTAAAACTTAACCACATGTAATTTTTCAAGAATTTTCTCAGAGGTTGTATGTGTTTATTCAGTTTCTTCTAATCTCCCGAGGAAACGGTCACTCCAGAAAATACAATGATAGATACACATTTGTTTTCTGTAGGGAAGTGCGATGTTATGCCTCCTTTGAATTCAAAGGGCACATTGTCAGGCCCAAATACACAAGAGAATTACAAAAATAAAAGAAAAAAACAATTTCATTGAGCTTCCTCCTCTGTGAATAAAGCCCTTCGAAGAGAGGAGGGAAATCAGGATGTACTCACCCTCAGGTAAACACTTGACTTTGTTTTACTTTTACTTTTCGTAATCATTTTCTTTACTTTTTTAAGGTAGAAGAACACGGTGACTATTAAAATTGTGTAATGATGTTCCATCAGCCCTGCAATCAAAGCATTAGAACATCCAGGAAAGCAACATCCAGGAAACTACTTGGTTCCGTGATATTTCATATCGTCTTGTGTGGTAAAGGAAGCATGAAAAGAACAGCTGCCTTCCCAGAAATTCTAGAAGAAATGTTTGTGTTCACGGTAGATTAATAGTGGTTAAATGTAATAGAATATGGTAAACAGGTGTGAGCTTTTTCTTCTCTACAAGATGCATTATGTCTTGAAATATTTTGTGAGACAGCAGTCAGGAGAAACAGGTAAAGATGACACAAGCATCAGCAAGTCTAAAACCTAATAAAATTTAATTTTAAAGGAAATAGAAGAGAGAATGAGACTGAAAACACCAAGGTGGTATAGAATGGCCAATAGCAACAAAGCGGAATGAAAGTGGAATACAGGTCACATCCACTTCATGATTCTATTTTTAATACACTACCAGCCTGCGGTTTTACATAATGATATAAAAACTGAAGTAAAATTGCTAACTTTGAGGACATTTTTATTCATTATTATGGTTTACCTGGCAAAAAAGGTAATTATGACACACATATGTGATACCTTTTATGCTACCATTTGGAATAATTACTATAAATGATAATGCATCTGAAACTTTTAAGCTATGTTAGTCACATTCTGCACTAAGTCTAGCTTTTGTTATTACCTGCTGATTAGACTTTCAATGTGAACAAAAATCAATGCATGTAACAATTCCTATGATTGTAGTATTACTATACAAAATTTAAGGCATTTTACATATATTTATCCTAGACAAAAATATGTGACTACATTAAATATTGTCTTACATTACCAAGAACTCTTAAGAAGTAGAAATACATAGTCCTGTAACATATTATAAAATGTGCAATAACTGATAAGGATTTCCATACTATAAGAAAGACCTGTACATCTCATTAAATGAAAATGTTCAAAGAGAGTCACTCTAAATTCTCTTCTTTCTTGTTTTATATGATTACAAAGAAAGAAAAAACTACAGCTATGTAAGTACCACTGGCCATGTGCCACATGCACACACAGTACATACATGTATGTATGTATGCATACACACACACATCAGCAAAGTATGAAATTGAGCAAAGCTTATTTACAATAAAACCATAGTGTTCCACGTTGCATAAAGGATTTCTCAGCTCCATGTGAGAGCAAACTATAAGCAGAACTCCCTATAGGTTTTATTAGCTGAATTCATGTCAGGAATCACTCCTTGGTTGTTTTCTCTCTACATGGAGCTGCTTGGATGGGGTGTTTCATTTACATAATCGAAGATTCCTAGGGCTAAGTTCCACACTCAGAACAGTGCTACAGGGATGTGCTGGGAGTGCAGGGCATATGAAAAGAGAAGTAAATAACAGAGAAAAACAAGTCTAAACTCTCCAAACTCTGCCATTAACACTAATTTGAAAGAACACACACACTCACGCTCCACTCTTTTCATGTTATGACTGAGTTTTCTGTGACTTCTTAGGTAGCAAGTAGGACCCACTGGGATAAGCCTGGTTCTGAGGCCAGTGATTTCAGTTCCTGGCCAGGCCATTTGGTATGTGGTCATAAGTGATTAAAACTTACTAATACCACACATTTAAATGACCTCCCAATACATAATTTTCATTTAATCTTCAGTGAAATTCGATTTTGGAGTAGAGAAATTACCTGTCTCTATTTTCCATTTGAGGAAATAGAATTCCAAATTAGTTATGAACACAGAATGGGGTCCTGCATCAAACCAGTGACACATCTAGTGGTGAGACAATTTATCTATGCTTCTCAGTTAATTTAACACTGCCATTCTAACTTCTTTATAAATTCAGTTTTGTAATGACTTGTTTCCCACATACAGTAAAGGAAAGCTTATCATTTTATGAAGCTTCCATAAGTCTTTAGTGTGAGAAGATATTGATACATCATGGTCAATAATGTTTAGCAACTCTGGAGCATGCATTCTTTTATTAGCCTACAGAGGAAGGTATCTGGTTATGAATGTCAGCAGTGACTCTGTATGAAAAACTGCAGTCTTTTTCTAACTGTGGTGCAATGCACAAGCATTTCCTTGTATTAGGTGAAGAAAAATTTACCAAAGAACCAAGTTCCTTCCCTTTACCCTTCGCTCTGCTCACAGACAAAACTTCTTTGGAACTATCTGGCCTGCATGGAAAAATGAACAAAAAGGGGGAAAAAAGGGCCCTGACTGATGCGGCTCAGTGGGATGGGCATTGCCAGCAAACCAGAAGGTCGTCCATTTGATTCCTGCTCAGGGCATATGCCTGGGTTGCAGGCCAGATACCTAGTGTTGCAAGAGGCAACTACTCGATATTTCTTTTGCACGTCAGTGTTTCTTCCTCTCCCTATTTCCCTCCCTTCCCCTCTCTCTCTTAAAATAAATAAATAAAATATTTGAAAAATTAAAAAACAAGGAAAACAGAACAGCATGGAGTGAGGGAGAAGGCGAGTGGATCGAACAGCCAGGCACCAAGCACTGCCCGATGCCCCAGCTGTGGGTATCATATCTCCTTCAAAAGCCCCATGGGGCCCCCTGGCTGGCAGAGGCCTTGTCTCAGCACAGGAAGTACAATGGAATAATGTAAGCTTTGATTTTGCTTTTACTGAGAGATTAGAGAGTATCACAATATTGAAACAGACATATTCGATTTGGTTTGTGTTTCCATATGAGGGTTCTGACTAAGAGGACCATTAACCTTCAGAATTTCACTTTTCTGGCATGAAAGGGCGCTTGCACTGAGAGAGCTGGTGCCGTGTTGTTGATTTTGTGCCAGAGGAGTTGAGATTGATCTCAGCATGCTCGGTGCCTTCATCTGAACGGGTGGCAGTGCTCTTTCAAAGCCCTGGAATGTATCTATTTTATTGTGAGTCCTCAGCTTTATTCTATTAACCTTTAACGAAATCAATGAATCATAAAGTTCTGAAATTATTGTCACAAAGAAACTATTGTGTAACTACAGCTATTATGAACCCATGCATTATTCTTATTGACACCAAAAATTATGTTTGCATATCCCTTACATGGGAATATTAAATAAATGCACCGGACAGTTTATCTTTAAGCCATCCGGGTCTGAAATGTTACCCAAAATATATTTTTTGTTCATCTCCTTTTCAAGTTTTTCAAATAATTTTCTGTTAATGTATTTTATCAAGACATACTCTGAAAAAGTTGATGTTTAAGTAAAACTTGTTTATGAAACAAAGCAAAATTATTCCCCCTTGATATTAAAAATGGATTATTAAATGTAAGTCTAAAATACTATTGGATAGAAACTTTGGAAAATACACCAATAATTGAGTCCTGTGTTTATTCTGTTGGAGATTACTTATTTAAATGGAGATTAGTTTATAGGGCCCCTCTGCTGTACTTGTCCTGATAAGTTCCTTTATCGAGATTAGATCCTCTATACTTTAGTTTTACTAATTTTAGGCATGGTTTCTTCATCTGTGCATAATGATAACCATACTATGTTTCTTGATTGGGGGTATGGATTAAATAAAATATTATATAAGAAACCAAATTACACTGAAATCACACTAGGTATGTAATTTATTCTAGTGCCTTTTCTATTCTCACGTTTGTTGGAAAGTTTAAAAGAAGCCGAGATAAAAAGCTTTACTCAAACAGCATTCCAAGCGTCTTCCTCTCCAGTCATCTGACATTTATAACTCCTAATAAACTCCTCTAGCATGCATTTCCTCTTCATTTTTTGATGTTTATTTAGTGATGTTGCCTAAATCAGTAATAGATTTGCTTAAGATCTGAGTAGTCTTCATTTCTGAAAAGTTTACTCTCACCTTATTTCTCATTTTATTCAATTATATGCATGCCACACTCAAATTATTATTTTTTAATATATTTTATTGATTATGCTATTATAGTTGTCCCATTTCTCCCCCTTCATTCCCCTCCACCCTGCACACCCCCTCCCACCCACATTCCCCCACTTTAGTTCATGTCCATGTTTCATAAGTTCTTTAGCTTCTGTATTTCCCATACTATTCTTGCCCTCCCCCTGTCTATTTTCTACCTACCATCTATGCTACTTATTCTCCATACCTTTCCCCCCTCTCCTCCTCCCACTACCCTGTTGATAACCCTCCATGTGATCTCCATTTCTGTGGTTCTGTTTCTGTTCTATTTGTTTGCTTAGTTTGGTTTTGTTTTAGGTGTAGTTGTTAATAACTGTGAGTTTGCTGTCTTTTTACTGTTCATATTTTTTATCTTCTTTTTCTTAGATAAGTCCCTTTAACATTTCATATAATAAGGGCTTGGTGATGATGAGCTCCTTTAACTTGACCTTATCTGGGAAACACTTCATCTGCCCTTCCATTCTAAATGAAAGCTTTGCTTACCTTTAATTATTCTATACATGAATCTAGGGATGTCCTTCTGACAACTGCCAAAGTATTCAACTTTCATTGGCAACTGCAGATAAGAAGAAAAGGGTTGGAAGAAATAAAGACACGTGTCACTAGAGTTGCAATAGGTTTTTAGTTCAGCTTGCAAAAAACAACCCTACTAGTCTACTATATGCGTACCTCCATAAAATTCCACTTTTTTTCTAAGCAGTCAACAACGTATCAGTCAGAGTGCAGGTAGGGGAGCAGAGACAATCTACCTAAGCAAGTAATTATGCAAATGAAACCCTGCAAAACAATGGGGGAAGCTGTGGGAATGAAGAGCCACATAGAAATTGGACCTGAAGTTTTCCTGAAGCATTGAATTAGAGGAGTAAGGGTTTACTCCTCGCTTACAGGAGAATCTGAGACACAAACACATCAAATGTTAAAGTTGTACCTGACCCTTCCCCTGCTTTTTACTCTGTGTTCTAATATTACCTCCTCAGGAAAGTATCAGGTTTCTTGATAATACCATCTAACATCAAGTCCATTGCAGCCACTGTCTTTTATCACATTCAGCCTTATTTTAAATTAAAGGCACTATATCCATCTAAAATTACATATTTGTTTTCCCACTTGAAAATTCCACAATAATTAAGCTCTTCATAAGATGAGACTCCTCATATTTATTTCTTTTCCATATAACTTGTGCCCAGACCGTACCTGTAACTATCAGAGAATAATTAATGACATTTAATATCACATCTTTAAAAAAAATCTATACATATGCATGAATTACATCACAACAACAAAAGGGAAACCCTAGATTCCAAAAGTGAAGAAGTAGTGGAAACCTGGAATTTATCAGATCAGGTGACCAAGATAACTGATTTGCACCAACTTTTCAGGAATAGGGACAAGGTTTTGGTTTTATGAAAGTTTGGAGGTTGGATCTTAGAAAACCATAGAAAAATGAGATATGTGAAGTACTATGCTTCACATAAAAGAATAGTAAAACTGTTCTAACTGGAGAAAAGTATTGTATTGCTTTTAAACTTCATTCTTGAGGAAAAATTGACCTATAGTAAATCACATATATTTTATTGTATAAAATTTATAGCATGATAAACTAATAAAAACAGTGAATACAAAAAGTATTTCCTTGACAATAAAATCAAGAATTTATCTCTGTTACTTATAATTAGCCAAATGTTTAAAAGCCGTACATTAATCTACTGTGTCTTGAGCCTGAGTGTGTCTGCTTTAGCCAGTGACATCCCTGTGAACTGGTTATTAATGAAAACAATAATTTTGTAGAAAAAAATGTGAGGAAAATTTTAAGCATGTCTGATCTAAAGTAACAAATATCAAACTTACACCTATAAATCAGAAAATGAACAATTTTTGCAGTGCACACGGAGCATAAGCAGTATTCACCTGATATTGAGCCATAATGCACACTTTACATTATTTGCCTCAGTATATCTTACAGACATTATATTTTTTTAAATGATTTTATTGTTGTTCAAGTACAGTTGTCTGCATTTAACCCCCTACTCCCCCTGTCACTTCCCTCCCCTGCTTCCACTCCCCCTTGGTTTTGTCCATGTGTCCTTTACAGTTGTTCCTGAAAACCCTTCCCCTTCCCCCAACATCGCCTCCCACCTCCCCTCTGGTTACTGTTGGTTTGTTCTTAATTTCAATGTCACTGGTTACATTTTGCTTGCTTGTTTGTTTTGTTGATTAGGTTCCAGCTAAAGGTGAGATCATATGGTATCTAACCATAACTCAATTAAGTCAAAAATAAATGAATATATAAATAATAACATTTCATCCTGTTTATGAGGGCATTTTGTGTTATTCTGGGACTGAACTATGACAAAAATATTATTTAAGTGAAAAAATCAGTTATAATTTTAAGTAAAAAATTTTATATAAATGTGATAGTTACACAAATTTTTAAAGTAAACTCTCAATTATTCTCATTGCTTTTATTTAAATAATACTTAATATAATGATGAATTCTATCGTCACAGCAACACACATTCTACTTCGTCATCTCTTGTATATTTTTATAATCTGATAATCTGTATGTAAATGGTTAACTAGTTTTTAAATAAAACCTGACTGTTTACTATTCAATTCAAGAAAAGGTATTGAGTTCCCACTATGTTACAAAAACTGTGCCATATACTGATAAAAATAAGATGAAACAAAGCCCTGACTTTCAAGAAGCTTACTGTTTTTTTGCAGTATGGGCAATTATACTAGAAATTGTAATAATACAATAACAATGATGTAGTAACAATAATTTTAGTAGCTCTTATAATAAATGAAAATCCATAGTGCTGTGGAGTTCTATACAACAGGCACTACATAAATATGTTGGATAATAAAGTGCTTATGTCACCAACATTGAAATAAATATCAGCAGAGAATAGAATATGTATAATAACTTCCACATATAAAATATGTTCCCTGCCTCTTTTCTTTTTAGACATAACTTACTAAGCAGAAAGAGAAAAACAAAGCCCTACTACAAAGAGGTTTTATGGGATTTTTTTTTTTTTTTTGGTTCTTGCACCTTTTTTCTATTTTTTATTTTTCTACTGTGAGGGGGATATCCACAGGTTCCCTACACAAAATATAATGACCCGTCACTTCTGTAAGTTGGACTGCAGAGCACAGGTCAGATGAATGAAGTTTTCAGGTTTGTTTTGTGTTTGTTTTTAAGGGAGAACATGGTGTGGGGCGTCAAGGCAGCTGCTCTTGATGCATCTGACCTGCTGGGGAACGGTGTCACCAGTGCAATCATGTTAACTGCCTCACAGAACATTGCAGATAATTTTTTACTGTGTCTTTCTGAATTTAATACTGAAGTCATTTTAGGTCAGAGACAATGAGGGACATTGTTCCTTTAATTACAGATAGCACTGTTTTTTGGGAACCAGGATATGACTTGGACATCAACAACATCTTCAGAACAAAGGTCAGCATTTCTGCCTGCTTCTTTCTATGTATTTTAAAGCTGATTTCCAAGTTTCAAGAATAAGATAAAAATACGTCAAAACAACAAAATACTGAAAAGATTCCAAAATAAGCTTTCGGTTACCTAACCAAGTTAATACTTGTAAGACTCACTCACACCTATGTAATAAAAAATATTTTATATGTTTTTGCTTTTTAATTAGATTTTCAACTTGAAATGCAAATTGTACTGCTAATCACTAATATAATATTGGTGGTAGAGAATATTTCTGCTTTAACATTGTCAGCAAAATAATTTAATGACATCTATGTCCTAAAAGCTGAAAAGAATCATTCAATGAGAAGTAGATCTCATTTCAAAGATATTGCAAATAAAAAGGGAATTTTAACCTCCTCAAATTTTAAGTTTAAGTGACTAGTCAACAAACACATTGCCTAACTGAGTCGTTTCCAGATGCTGTTGTAAATAGGACATAGTTAATCAAGGGTCTTTCAAACAATTCTACTTAGTTTCATGGCACAACTTCTTCCCTATTCCATTGCATTGATTCATAATTATGTGATACTTTTACGGTGTAAATTCAGGGCCATTTTATCACAGAATGACAGAGAAGACTCATGTGATAATAAAGTTAACGAAATGGACTCTGTTCCAGCAAAGGCAGCAAAGATTTCATGACCTAATGTTCTCGAGAGAAAAAAGTTGGTGCATAGTAGTGGACTGTCCATTCTTTGCCTCTGTAACGTGTAAACACTTCTGCATCTATAATCTTCCAAGGAAGAATGGCTAAGAAACTTAGAAGAAAATTTAGAGGAGTTATTGGAAGTCTGACACTGCTGGAGAAAGAAAATTGGAACATAGGATCCTCGCAAAGGAAGGACAGTGACAAAAACCATAAATTATCTATTGAGACTCCTAGAGGATTATAACATATCAGCAGAGGTTAACAAAAAAAACCACTTTTTTTTTTTGTCTTAAAAAATTGAAACACACTAAGGGCTAACCTCTGAACTGAGAATATCTGACTATTATTTTATATGGCTGTTAGAGAAGAGGGTCAGTTGTTACCATGAAGAAGATAGATCTTGAACTTCTGTAATTTCTAATGAGAAATATCTGTTATTTCATGCAAATTTTTCAGGGACCAATATCTACCACGTAGACAATATAACCAGAGTCATATAGTAACTAGATCTAAGAGTTATCAGAAATGGATTTTAAAGTAATAGTGACAAATATTTAAACAGAAGAAAAAATTCCAGAAACAAGGAGTAAAAGGTTAAAAATAAATCAAATAAAAATCTTGTAAATCCTAGAAATTAAACAATAACTTAATCAAAATGCATGAACAAAATATTTTAAACAGCTAATTAGTTGACAGGAAAATAGGTAGGTAGACTAAAGCAAGGAGGAAAAATTAAGGGAAAAGTCCTCAAAAAGTGTATAAAACATGGGGCAAACCCTATTATGTGTCCATCAGAGTCCCAGAAGAAGAGATAAAAAGAGTGGGGGTAGAAAGAGTATTTGAGGAAATAACTGAAGCACAATAAAAACTGATGAGATAACTTAAGTCAGAGATTTTTCTTAAAAAGTGCTATGACCCCACCATAAGTAAAATAAACACAAAGAAAATTTCTCTCAATGTTCAATATAACTACTGAAAATCAAAGCCAAGATAAAATGCTGAAAGGTGCCTGAGAAAAAGATTCATTACTTACAAAGGAGCAACAATAAGATTGACGTTTAACTTTTCAAAAGCAATCATGGAATTGAAATATAGTAAATGCTGTTATTGAAGTAGTAAAGCATATTACCATCCACCTCAAATCCTATATACATTGAATATTTTCCTTCTGATTGAAAAATTAACTAAGTGCAGGAAGATTTAAGAGCAAAGAAATTATAATTCTATATGTCTTAAGAGATAAAAGATTATATTATAAACTACTTTGTATAAGTAATTTTGAAAATTTAAAATTAGTGGGGAAATCCTAGTGAAACAATTTAATAAAAATGTCACAAGAAGAAACAGAATTTGATTATAGAAAGAAAATAAATAAGCAATAATTTGCTTTTCTGGAACTTATTTCCCACCCTAAGGCACATAATTGTTTTAATAATGTATATAAAATGCTATCTGCTTCCTGCCCACCAGGTCAAGCCATATTACTATCATAACAGCAATGAACCAGGATATTATTCTGTGAAAGGAAAGGTGTTTGAGATAGCAGAGGACTAGATTACAACTAGAACTGGAGACCTGACATTCTGCTAAGGCAGGACAGGGAACATACGCTGCTGGCCTTGCCAGTTGAACGTGAACCGCTTCTGGTGGCCTTTTCAAAGAGGGATAGAGAAAAAGCATTCCCCGGGTCAATGAGCAGGTATCATTACATACACTGATTTGCTCCAATAATGAAACCATACCTGGAACAGCAACTTCAATTGGAATCGCACCTCATGAAGTTCGCAATTAAGTCACTGTCATTTTCCAGCTGTCTTCTGCAGAGGCCAAAATGGGTGAGTTGAATCAGAATGTGATAGGACTCAGCATTTCTGCCTGTAACAAATTCTTGATGGTGACATTTACCTCCATAATCCTTCCAATAAACTTATATTCCTTTTGGTTTACCTGTTTCCTGGGTAGAAGCAGTTCTAATGGCTGTCATTTAGCCTTTCCTGGGACCACAGTGAGGCAATCAAGATGCCGAAGGACAAATTTTAAGGAGACACCCACTCTGAGCAATGCATATTTCCCCTTAAATACCATGCCTTAGGCCTCTTATTTGCCTTACTCTGGTCCTGGCCCTGCATAAAGCCTTCCTTCCATGGCCCAGAGGACCAATGTGTGGATTCTGCCAATCATGAAGGATATTTATTTCAAGTGGGCATTTTGTACCTGCAGAAATACCACAGGTGGGTGCTAAGGTCCAATAATTCCAGTACGAGACAGACCTGAGTGAAAAATGTCTCAATCACCTGTTCACTACAAGATGCTATGCTGACATGTGGACCATTAACCATAGGATCTCCATAATTAGTGTCAGTTCAGAGTCCTTGTCCAGAAAGCTCCAAAGAGCCCATTATTTTTCCTTCCCCAATGTACAAAGTAAGATGCCACCTTAGAAGACAGCCACAAGGACATTTCTGAAATCCTGAAAGAAGACAGTATAAATTATTGGTGGTGTAGAAGGTTCTTGTCTCAAGGAGCCGTAGCCTTCCCTTTAAGAGGCTTTGGGTCTGTGAACTGATTTGTGTGGTAATGGTGCCTGTAACTCTCTGCTCTGTTAAGTAAAGTGAGACTTGTTTTCCTTATACCTAGGGATTTTCTGCTTGTGAACATCAGACAGGGCTTCCATGGACTAGCTTCTGCTTCAGTTCCTCGGACGTTGTGATCAATTAGTCAGCTCCGGGCATCTCTGTGAATCAGAGAATTTTTTTTTCATTCCTTTGAATCATTTACCCATTGCAGTAACCATATCCACTGTAATTGTAGGGATTAAATGACAACAATTGGTCCCTCTCACCTAGTGATCTTGTCTAATCCGAATAAATAATAATAATTATAAGTAATAATAGTTATTACCTTTACTGAAATATAAAAGCCAGATTAAAGCTTTAACGCTAACAGCCACAGGTTCCTTCATTTTTTTTTCATTCATGACACATATTAGATTTGTCTGCACAAAAATTACTATAGAAGTACCACATGCTTAGAAGCAAAGGTTCACTAGTGGGGAGAATCTGGAAAAATGTGATGCATCTGTGTGGAAAACCTCAATTGGGAATCCTTTGGCAAGCAAGCCTGTTTTATGGTTGTGCTTCAAATACAACAACTAGAAAAAATATCCTACTCTGCTGATTTCTAGTGATCCTTGAGTGATTTCATTTTAGGTATAGATAAAAACGTTTATTTTCCCATAATACAGTAACTTTTGCATTATTTTATTTCATTGTATTAAAAAGATTCGATCTCATGAATTGCACTGCATGCATCCCCATGCTTAAAACACTAACTCTGACGCAAGCGGAGTGCAGGAAACGACCACCGTCAGTGCAGGGTAGGTACATACGCCCACATGCCATTTCGTAGTTAAATCATGGAAGCAGAGAAATGTTAACCGCAGCGACTTCAGTGAAACATATGGGCATGTTTTCCGTAGAGTGAAATTTTCTACCAAAGCTGTTTTTCCGCCAACTCTTGTTTATGATTTAATTTTTGTCAGCATATTATTAAATGCACATTTTTATTAAATTAGCTATGTGCATAACTCTTAACCGAATATCTTAGCTTTTAAGACTCTCCTAAAAAGGTGTGCCAGTCAAATATTTAAAAGTAATATTGTCTAGAATTGTGTACAAATAGTTAATCACATACATTTAGAATATAAATGTCTTATTTTAAATTTACACATTAAATATATTAGAAATAATAGTATATGCAAATATAGTCTTGAGAATATTTTGTGTGAAAAATGTTAATACATTTTGTCATATGTATTCAAACTTCAAAACAGTCAAAACATTGACATTATATAAGTAAATCTTTCAATTACAACAAGTTTTTATCAAATCTATGCATGTAGTTCATATAGTCACAAAGTTAAATGCTATGTGGGTTTTACCTCCTTCAAATATTTGTTTAATGTTACTGAGACATAGCTCTACAAAAGATATAGTGTTTAATTCTACCCATATCCAATACTAAAAATAGGAAAATATACAATATTTCATACATTATATAATGTGTATTTAAAATTATATACAAATGAAATAATATGTCAAAGAAATTAAGAATGAACTGACAGTTATCAGAGGGGAGGAGATAATGGGGGAAAATATGGGAAGGACCACCAAGGAACATGTATAAAGGACACATGGACAAAGCCAAAGGGGGTAGGATCCAGGCTGGGAGGTGAGGGTGGAGGGGTGGGGGGCATGGTGGGTGGAGACAACTGTACTTGAACAACAATAAAAATGTTAAGACAGAAAAAATAAAGCAAAATTACATAATAATAATTTATGGAGACAAAAAAGGGGGATAGCCAGATACCATCTCATCACTGTGAATCCCCATCATTTGTACTGACACGTGTTTGTTGCCTTCATAAGTACCATGAATATGCACATTCTAGATGGCTAAGATCATGCAATAAATAGGACTGATGTCTTGACATAAAAATTATGTTCTGAAGATGTTTTCTCAAATTTTATGCAAACTCTAACTTCAAGGGTATGTAATTTTCTTTCTAGTACATAAAATTAAAAGAAAAAAAACACTGTGGAGATGTAAATACAAATTCAATTGAAAAACAAACATAAATTTTAGAATAAAGAACTTCAACTTATACATATTGTGAAATAAAGAACTTCAAATCACACATTTGGAAAAAGAAGTTTTTATTTTCTCATTCAATGATAACAGATTTTATTATTAAACTGAATAATGAAATACATAACAATGCACTCATATACTTAACTATAAATTTGTTCCCTCAGTGAAATGAAATATATCGCAGTCAAAATGTAATGCCAATAAAATATCTCAACTTTGCTACCAAACCGATTTTTGTGTCTTGAACTGTTGAAAGGAAACAAGCCCCAGCCCTGTTTCCAGATCATTCGTCATGACCTCTGAATGGTCGTATGAGCAGTTGGTTTGTTTACTCCAGCATCACCACGAAACATGTGAAAAATATATATAGTATATTTTATAGATATGTGTATATGTATTTTTTCATTCTATGTCTTGAGCCTACACTTTAGGAAATGTCTCTAAAATTCTCTGCACCTAGTCCTCAGAAGTAATCTTCATCAAGTGCTTTCAGCATTCATTTCACTGCAGTATCGTTTACACACAGAGAAACACACTCCTGTTAGGTGTAAATTTAGATGAGCTTTGACCATGCAGAGCAGTGGGTAGGCCCAAAGCACGGATGGTCATGCACCGAGTTGCAGGCATTTTCTCTCGAGTTTCTGTGTGCCTTTTGAGTCGAGGCAGTGACTTCGTTCCAGACTGTTTTTAAAATGATAATTACATAGCAAACAGTATTAGCCTAGGGATCGAGTCTCACTCCGACCAGAGCTGGTTTTAGGTGATCCAGTATAATAAAAATTATCACATTCTGTGAAAAGGTGAGGCTGATTAACTACTGATTATAAAAGAGGCATTTGCCCAAAGCACATGGCTTCTCCTTTAATTCAAACCGCTGAGTGTGCAGGTATCCGGTGATACTCTGCCTTACCATGTGGAACTGGGACGTGTAAGAACAGGCACAAATACAGAGACTGCTGAACGGTGATTAATAAACTGCTTTGTCTCTGATCCAAGTTTACAGGTTTTTACTGTCAATTCTGAAAATGTGGCAGGCTAAACTCTCAGCGAGAAAGCCGAGTAAAAATCTCATACACTTCACTATTCTTGACAACTGTAAGTGGCCTCAATATATCAGGGTTGTTCACTATTCACTTAAAACGTCAATGCAATGCTAGTTATGATAGTTAGTAACTCTGAGATCCTGCCCTGTCAACCCATCACAACTTCTTTGTTTTTTCCTTATTTTTTACTCAGCAAATAGCCTTGCCATTTAGTTTTAAAAAATATATACCATTAAGAGAAAGATTCACTTTGCATCCTACCACTACATCTGTAAACCCACCTTTCTCCTTTTCTTGTTTTTCTTTTCCATCATCTTCAAATGTAAGACATACTCCCTTTTCTGTATTTATTTATTCTTCCTGCTCTTTCTCAAAAACATTTTCATATTTTAAGGACTCTTTAGCCACTTAAAAACAGAAGACAGAACCTCAAAATGATTAGCAATCAAAAATGTCTTTACTGTACTTTTCATTCTAGCCACAATCATTACACATAGAATATGCCTTCATACAGATAGTTATTTTAAAAGTTTGGATAATTTGATTTTTGAATTTTATCAACTTTCAATGATTCTTCAATCCACCCTCATCATTATAACAAAATCTTTTTGTTATTAATATCTTATACAATGATATACCCAATTTATATCGCATACTTTTAAATTTTAATTTCTTGTATACATTAACCATTTAAAAGTTGCACACACATTCCTAAGACACTTTCTTTTTTTTCCTTCTGAAATTACACCATCCCAGTATTTCTGCAGTCTCATTGACTGTTCTGCGTCATTCAGTTTGTTCATTTTCTAATATGAATGTCATCAAAACAAAATTCCATAAAACCCTTACAACTTTTATATTCCCTTCTTCGGTGAGATCTGCTGCCATGGCTTCATATTACATTCTGACAAGCAATGTAAGAGTGACCCAGTTTCTCTACATCCTTAAGCATTCAGTGCTATCTTATTTCTTATTTCACTCATTCTGATAGGTGTGTAATGACATCTTACTGTGATTTAATTTTCATTTCCATAATGGCTAATGATATTGAATATCTTTACACATGCTCATTTGTCATTTATATGTCCTTTTAGGTGAAATGTTATTCATGCCTTTTGCCTATTTTTTAATTGGACTATATTTGGTGGGTTTTTGTTTGTTTGTTTGTTTGCTGAGTTTTGACATGCTTTTAGGTATTTTAAATAGAAACCTTTCATTGGTTATATGGATTGCAAATGTTTTCTCCTAGAGTATAATTGTCTTTCCATCCTCTCCATAGGGTCTTTTACAGGTAAAAAGTTTTAAACTTTAATGAAGTAAAATCTTTTGATTCTCTTTTTATCTACCATTCTTATAGTGTCAAGTAAAAGAACTATTATCAGTAGGCTGTAAGACTTCAAGATTGTCTCTGAGGTTTTCTCTCTAAACAGTGATTGTTTCATATTCTGTGTCAGTGAAACTGAACATGGAAAAGGAGTCAGGGCTACATGACTACTCACCTCCTCTCCGTTTCTGCAGCGCCCAGCTGCAGGCCCGCCTGCCTGTGCACAGCACCACAGCTGGCAGTTCTGAGTCATCTTCGCGGGTGTCAGTGAGATCCGGTGGCAAGCTCATATCATATCCATTTGAAGGCAATGTGTTTGGTGCATGTCAGTAGCTCACTTTTTACTTTTTTTGGAAAATTGTCAACAAGACTAAAGAACTTCCACTCTATCCATGCGCAGCCAGGCAATGTGAGTGAGTACGGGGGAGGGTGGTGGAGTCATCCGGAACCAGTAGAGAGCTGAAAATGCTCATTTACAGAGAACCCTCACATTACATCTCAATGGACGAACTAACCGTTACAAAGTAAAACTATATCAGAGATAGAGGAAATACTTAAGGTGATTGCATTTTGAAAACAAGAATAATAAAGGAAAATCAATGTAAATTAGGTTTCTATACTCCACTCTAAGTGGTAAAATGTTTATATCAGGAGATTGTGATAAGTTACATTTGTATATTTTAATAACCAGAGGAATCACTAGAAAAGTATATAAAATATAGTAAAAAATACTATAAGAAATCAAGATGAATTCTACAATAAAAATTCAAGTAACTGATAGGAGGTAATAAAAGGGAAACAAAGATGAGAACTATAAGAAAAAAACAAAAACAATTAATAAAATGACAGATTTATGTCCAAGCACATTAATTATTGTACTGAACATCAATGGGATATATACAGCGGTTAAATAATAGAGTATAGCAAAGTAGATTTAAAAGTATGACCTAGCTATATCTTATCTACTAAAAACACACTTCAAATACAATGGTATAATTACATTAAAAACAAAAATATAAAAAATACATTATCCAGGTACCACTTAAAAATAGGGTAACTACAGATATTAAATGAAGTAGATTTCAGAATAAATATATATATATTAGAGATAAAAAGAGACATTACATATTGAGAAAATTATCAATTCATCAGTATAACCTAATGATCCTAAATGTGTAAACTTTAAACAGCTAAGCCTCAACATATATTAAACAAAAAAAGATACAGCTAAAAGAGATATGTAGGCAAATCCACACATATACTTGTTAACTTCAGCATGACCATTTCAGTAATTAATAGAACCACTAGACAGCATAGCGGGAAGAATAGAGAATACATGAACAACATAATCTATACCAGCAACCACATTCTTATAACACTATTTGTGAAAAAAAATACTGACTTAAAAATACAATTAACCTATATAATTCCATAAGATGTACTTCAGAAAGAGAGAAAATAATCCTGGAAGAAATATCTCAAATGTAAAATCTAAAATTAAAAAAAAACAAATATGCAAACAAATAATCTTTAAATATGTGGGTAAATTTGAATAAATGAAAGCTTGTTTCTACATAATGATACGATGAGGACAATGATGACAATAATGGTGATGAGGAGGAGGAGGATGACACTGTCTACTATATATTAGGGAAAAGTACAATATAAAATACTGAGGACAACCTGCAGGTGAATTGATAATAATTGATATGAAATGCATTTTTTATGAGGATGAAGATTAAGATAGTGAGTGTGCATTTTGTCACACTCATGGTAAATGTCATGGTAACATTTTAAAGGAAGACTTTAAATAAATATCAGGATGTCAAATTAATATCCAAACCAGCTGAAAGAAAAAAAAATTTAAATGAAAAAGAAAAGTAGTATACAAAAGATGGGACAATTATAAGATACAAGATAAAATAAACTCTAAGGAAATTATAATATAAGGACTAATTAATTAGAAAGAATATAAAGGGAATATTCAACAATACTTATTTAGAAGGAGAGCTAAGAAAACATAAGTTTATAAAAAGCTTCAGAATAACATAGTAGGGTTTTGATTTGGTATTTTCATTGACTTTAATTATTTCAAGTATATCTGGATTTAATATCAGATATAATGGTAATAAAAGGCTTTAGTAAGATAGGGAAAGTCACTACAAAGTGCTGAAGTGTATAAGTTTTAGGATATATACTCACACATGCAGATGTAAAGGCAGTATTTATGTGTGAGCATTCATATGCAAACAACCTATGGTAAAGACAGATATAACTCCACTTAAAAATGGGCCAATTTTCATCATATTGAAAGCTCTAAATATACCTTTCATTTTTGATAGATCAACCAAACATAAATACAGTCATAATGGAGAAGATTTCAACATCATAATAAATAATAACCTTCCTTTAACTTACAGAAACCCTGAAGTTATCAGTAGGAAGCAACTTTTAATTTTATATTCTATTTTCTTTTGAATATGATGTTTACAAAAACTTATGGCATTGTAGGCTGCACAGCAAAGCACAAAGAATTTCAAAGACCTGTTATCATACAGGTATTTTTAAAGCATTGTACTTGCTAGAATTCGTTTCCAAGCTAGTATAAATAATAACCATATTTTATGATTTGAATTGCGTCCTCACAAAAGACATACTGAGTTCCAATACTAGGTACCCACAAATGTGACCTTATTTGGAAATCAGATTTTGGCTGGTATAAACAAGTTTAAACAGGTTATCAGGGATCTGAGTAAAACCTAATCCAAAGACTAGTGTTCTTATAAGGAGAGGGATATTTAGACACAGCAGGCACAAAAGTAAGACCATGTGAAGACACAGAACACAGAGGGTAACAGTATGTAAGATAGAGACAAAGAGTAGAATGATACATTTAGAAGCCAAGAAAATACCAAGGATTTCCAGCAACTACCAGATGTTTGGAGTGAGGAATGGGGCAAATTCTCCCTCAGAACCTCCAAAATGAACAACTCCTGCTGATATGTGGATTTTGGACTGCTAGTTTCCAGAACTATAAGAGAATCTTTCCTGTTGCTTTTTAAGCCACCCAGGTTATGGTAATTTGTTATGGCAGTGCTAGAAAACAAACACACCATAATTTTGCATATTAAAACAAAATGCTTCCCCGCAGTGATGGTTTAAAGAAGAAATTGTTATGAAAGTTTAAAAACACCATAACATCTATTTAAAATGATTCAATTTCACATGGAAAATTCACAAAGAAAGACAATATACTAGATCGATACTTTTTAATATTTTTAAAAAATTATAAATATATTGTCCTGGCTTATGTGGCTTAGTGGATTGAGTGCTGGCCTGGGAACACAAGGGTTGCTGCTTTGATTCCCAGTCGGGGCACATGCCTGGGATGCAGGAAAGGTCCCCAGTCAGGGGGCATGCAAGAGGTGACAGCACATTGATGTTTCTCTCCTCTTTCTCCTTCCCTTATCCTCTCTTTAAAAATAAATAAATAAAATATTTAAAAATATAAAACAAAATAAAAATTATAAATGTACACATATGTGCTCTAACTATAAATATATTAAATTACAAATCTATTATAATCAGATATCTAGGAAAACCCCAAATAGTTTGAAATTAGATAAACCTTTAATAAGAATCCATTGGTCAAAGAATAAGTCACAAGGACAATATATTTTAAAATTAAATGTTTTGGTATTCAGTATAATATTAGTAATGTAACAGGGTGCAGCCAAGAGGTGGGCCCCAAACAGGGATTTGGAATGGGGTCCGGAACTCAGGGTGTTCAGGAAATATCAGAAAGATATATAGGATGTCCTCACCCCTTCCCCCCACAGGTGTGAGTTGGGGGAAGGGTGCGTGGAGCAGGAACATGCAGAGCTGTTTTTCATAGCAACAGCTTTGCAGCTGACCCCGGCATATTCATTTAACATGTTTTTAACCTTTAACTGGTCGCATAGATATGTTAAATAGCTGTGGCTTTGCTTTGAGCCAGGGGAATTGAAGTGACTTCCACCCAAGATGTAACTGGGAGGCAACTGCCCCTGGTTACAGTGCCTCCATGAGAGCTTGGGGATGATTGGCTCCTCGCCATGGGGCCACACCTGCCCAGACTCACTATGGAAGCCCAGTAAAGCTGGAAGGATACGGGAATGCTGGCAGGTGTAGCCGATTGTGGGAGGAGTCGGAAATAGGGCCGCAAAGGAAGATTTGTGTGGAGATTTAAACCCAGACGAGGGGCCATTAGAAGGAGAACCACTCGGCTTTGGACAGAGTGGGGACTCCCGCAGTCATGTGAGGGAGAATCACCATGTGGTAGACAGAATCATGTGGCTTTAGCAGAGAACTGCCACATGGCTTTGCCAGGAGAGAACTATGCAGCTTTGCCAGAGTGGGGACCCCCACAGCTTTGAAGGTGGGGACCCCTGCGGCTTTGTCAAGAGTGAGGACCCTATGGCTTTGGGACACTCCCTTTGGCCACGTGTCTTAAGAAGCAGGAGAGACTTTGCCTTAAAGGAAAGGAGAAAGGACTTTTACCAACGGACCCTGAGAAGGTGTCACATGGCTTTGGATTAATTGGAGATCCTGATGGTGACACAGCTGATGGTGCCAGGAGCCTGAATCAGGGACTGCAACTTTTCCTGAGATAGGGTACCCCAGATAAGGGCAGGGGGAGAAGGAGGGACTGTGTGTGTTTGTGGGTATCTTAAAAGACTTTAATATTTTAATGAAGACATTAGATCACTACTTCAAGTCTGTATAGCTTTAAATAAACATTTCCTTTCCTTTTCACAAATCTCTTCCTTTGGCAATGGACAGCAAGCCTAGTGGGGGTTCTTTCAGTAATAGTATATGGACCCCATTGGCTCTGTTCTGTAACAGTAATGTTAATTTCAGATGTAAAATATAATGATTAGATAAATGCCCTCACCCTACTAATTGAGTATTCTTAGTGAATCATAAAGAATATATTCCACATCAGAATTTAAGTGGCATATAAAGTACTCTGTAATGTAAAATGTATATTGCAAAAGCTCATATAATATTAGGGAATCAGTTCTCTAGATTTCATCTTTAAAAAGTAGAATAAAAAGAGTAAATGAAACTAAAAGTTAGCAGTAGAAAGGAAACAATAAAATAAGGGCAGAAGACTGACAACCATTATGAAATTTGATTAAGTAAAAAGTAATTTATTTAAAAAATAAAAGGAAAAACACAACCATACCAGAAACAAAAGAGAGATTATCTCCATACATTTTACAGGCATTAAAAGTTCAGTAAGTACAGCTTTAATAATGCCATGTTAATTAATTCAAAATAGGTAAATTTTTGGAAAATTACAAATTAGCAAAATTAAAATGATAAGAAATAGAAAATCTTAATAGTCCTCACCTAGTCAATGTACTGAATTTTTACTTATAAATTTCCCACAAACTAAATTGTAGGCTCAAATACTTTCCTTTTAATTGAGGAATGCAATTCAATATTTAATAAAGAGCACAAAATCAAATTAGATTTCAATACTTTCAAAAAGTTGATGAATTTCTGAAGAACAAAATAATTAAGAAAATGAAATTAAAGTGTTTGTGGTTTTATGAGAATGATAGGTACAAATAAAGGCAAGTGTGTTTCCCCCCATAGGAACATCGAAGTAGGGAACAGAAACAGGCACTGCTTAATGTAACCACCGTTATCGAGAATATGTGTCTAAAGCATTTGTTTCAGAATCAAAACAAACCAGAAGTTTAAGGGGGGAAGTAAGGCATTCATGTAAAATACTATTGAAGAGTAAGTAACTTAAATTGCTACATTATAACCAGGCCTAATTTTAAAAATTAACTTTGTTTTACATTCTCATGACAACATAACGTTACCTCATTGCTTTTTGAATTTAGCCTTAACCTGTGAAGCACAGTAAATTGGTTTATTAAAAGTGTTTGACAAACCAATATTGTATTCTATAACACAAGTAAATTTGGACTTACTGAAGTTTGGTCTTTGTTGTGTAGAAAACAGTTACTTAACCTGTTTACCCATTGATCTCATACTTTCTGGTACTCACTTTTTCTGGAGTTTGTGATTAAATTTAAGTAAGATAATAATGTCAAAGCACTTATGTGGGAATTTATCAAAATGCACTTTTATGTAGCTACATCTAACTATTTTAATTAAAATATACATTCTAAGAAAGTTCTAAATCAGGTTCTAATGATACTCGGTTCACCAACTGCACTGGTTTTTCCTACACGTATTATGTTTTTGCAACTACAATAGTATTTTATTGTTTCTTTCCATATCCTCCTGTCTGACTTGAGCAAATCTTACCTTCTCTTCATTCATCTGTCAATGGCATAATGTCACCCACGGTGTTTCTCTTATTATACTGCATGCAGTATTATCTCCGGTGATTGTATATTAAATACACTTGCAAAAAAAAAAAAGGTGTTCCTCACAGTTCTACACCAATAAAATAAATGTTTGCATTTTCTGTTTCAGAAAGATTTCTGTGGTTTTAAACTTTTTTTTCTTCAAATTTTTCACCAAGCCTTTTGGCATTCTAATGTAAATTGTGACTTACTAAGAAAATGGATATAAAACTGAATATTTCCAAAAATCTTTCAACCTTTAAACATACTATAGTAGAACTTTCATTACTGCATGATGGAACATTAACATTCTTTACATTACAAATTGGGATTACGGTTTCTCAGCTTTTATGTTCTACCATGCTCTCATGCTATTTTAATATCTAAATATTAGTTTTGGTGGCACAAAATCATTTCTGCTTCAGTAACTGTTCTTCTGCTTTGTATTTTTGCTTCCCCTTACCAACCTCTGAAGTTTGCTAACTGTTCACCACAGGCCCTTCAGGATCTCTTAATCACTTGTCACCTGAAAACATACCCACCGATAAACATATGAGCCTTTACCACCCATCACTCTTCCTCTGAATGCTGACTGTGAACCTCTTCGGAGGAGCCCTTTGAAGTGAGTGTGGAACTCTTCTTTTTTGTACAAATAAATTAAGACCGGGAGAGCTGCATTCCTTATGACTAAACAGAAAGAGAAATTAAAGTGGATGCAACTCTGAGCATGTGGCCAGAGCTGAGAAAGAGGGTGGTGCCAAAATCATCTCTTAAACAGTATGAGGTCAAAGCAAGACAGTAAATAAGAATCTACTAATGTCTGTACTTAACAACAACATTCACAAAATATCTGTGCAGCATGCTCTTGAAAACCAAGGAACAAGCAGACATGGCTGTGGTCAGACATTTTGCATTCTATTTTTAGCCTACTTTAACTGTTTAATTTCATTGACTTAAAAATGTCTATTCTGAGAATTTTGAAATAAACTATCCATAATAACGCAGGAGTTTTGGAAGTCATACCCAAAATACATGTTGAAAAATATCATTACCATTCTGATCTTGTGCAAAAATCTGTAGATTGTTCAAGGGCGAATATATCATCTCTAGTTTGGTTGTATATTTAAAGTCGATGTGCTTGTATGTCCTACCCAGTACTGAATAGTGGTGGATAATAAATGTCTCCATGGACCTAGAAGAAGTGATTTGTATAGCAGGATGCCTTAAGAAAAATGAGTTCACTTTCCTCCCTCTCTCTGATCTACTACCAAGGCTCCTTGGGACTAAAATAAATAAGAAACCAGAAATTTAACATAGTCTACACTTCTTAGTATCCTAGAACAAAAAGCGAGGTGGAATAGGTGCAGAATGGATCTTCAGAGACACTAGGAAAGTATTCAGTCCTCTCTGGTCCATAAATACCCAAGATCCACTCTTGGGTTTTTCTAGATTAAAAGTTGTCCCTAACCCAGAGGAGGCACTAAATTCCAATCACAACCATATTAATGTTTATTGATAATATTAACTCAGCCACATCTTTATCTGAAAATTAAATGTTAGCATACACAATAGTTTTGTATAAGATTGGGGAACACAACAGGGATCAAAATACTGAGTAATATACAATGTAGTTCCTGCATTTTTTCTACCCTTATGCTGGCCTAATTACTAACCATTGCTGCTTCTTTGCACTACACTTTCAAATTTCCCCTTAGCATCTTCTAACTTTTTTACTATAACATCTGCTTTACCTAATCATGTGTCCACCGCCTTTATTCAGCATCGAATTCCTTGTAGTCTTGCCTTTATTAGATTTCTGAAGTTTTCCTTTTACCAATATATAGGGCAAGAGAGTAATAAGATGCACCTTAATTAATCTCCTTTGGTTACAAATACTGTGCTCCCCGTTACAGTGAAGAATGTTCACAAACCTCCACTTTCCCCATATGGACGTGTCTATGTGTTGTGATGATGTGTGTGTGTGTGCGTGTGTGTGTGCGTGTGCGTGTGCGTGTGTGTGTGCGTGTGTGTGTGTGTGTGTGAAATATCAGTAAAATGAGTCTTTTTCTTTATCCCTTGACTATAGGCTAGCTTTTGGATTTGTTTGGGAGTAATGGCATCATAGTTAACATTGTGTGAGGTCTGGATCCTTAAAATACCTGGCGTGCTCTGTCCCTTTCCAGGAGTTTTGTTGCAATGTCATTTGAGCAACGCTTCATGAACCTGCTAGAGGATGACAGCCTATGTGAAGAAACAAGACGTCCCAGCCAAAGCCAGTCAACCCGACAGAGGCAGAGCTTCTTGCTGATGAGTCAGTATTGAAGCTCATGTCTGAAGATGCACGAGTGAGCCCAGCTTAGGCCAGAGGAATGTCCCAGCTGAAAGCAAGTTGCTGGTAATCTTAAACAAATGTTTAAAATTTGATTTTTAAGCTTCTGAATTAATATCTCTGTAATACTGTCTCCTTTTCTCGTATTTTATAGCATCGATCCAGATCTTCCCAGATAGGAAAAATCAGTCATGTTGGTGAAGAGAGCAGCCATGATCTCTGTCTGCTGGTCTACTGCTATAAGAAGCCAAAAATGGTGACAGCCATCAGCTAACCCCCTAGTGGAAGCCTTTCACAGTTGATAGGCTGATGTAGAAACCCCAAAGGCCATGGGGGCAGGAAGCAAGGTTTATTCCTTGGGATATTTGGTGTAGTAATTGACAGATTCCTGATCTGTGCATCCTTGCTATGAGAGAAGCAGAACAATATATGTGTTGACCCTTGATTTAAGGTATACTCGGTAACATTGTACCATACTCTAATGTTTTCAGGCACATGTCTCCAGCTAGCACCATAACTAGTTCTTCAGCGTACCAATCAACCATACTATTAATCCAGCTCCTTATGGGTAAGAGAGCCCAAAATAAGACAGGTGAACCCTGTGCCATGAGCCCGAAGCCACAGTTCTATGGTCAGATGTCATGTGTGGAAGACAATAGTATGGTTGATGGACAAAGCATGGCAAAGTTTCATGTGTAGAGGCATTAGAAAGCCTCTGGGGCAAGGAAGGCAAATCCATATGCAGAATATGGTTCAACATTTGTGAGAACTGAGGACTTCCTTTTGTATGATGTTTGGAGTCCAATGTAACTGATTGCTACCTGGTAAACAGCAGGCACCCCTCTGAGATGGGGCCATATTAAGCAAAACTAAGCATATTAAGACATGGCTAGTGCATGTGAGGCTAGAAAAGATCTGGGGATGAAAGCTCATGCTTTGTTGTCATGCATGACCATAGGTGTGGGTTGTTGGAAAAGCAATAAAGTGGTAGCAGCAGATACCACAAAATTCTGGTCAACTTACTCATTGCTAATAGAGTTTAACTGTGACTTCCAAAATTGCTCATGACTGATCTATTACACACCACTTCTATTTTATAATGGGATATTTATGCACCCATCAAATTACGTAGTTCACTGGAAGGGATACTATTAAAAACATTACAGGTGATGCTAGTTTCATAGTCCCTTCTTACACATGGTAATCTGGCTCTGTAGCCTCTACTCGAGTCAATTAGCAATCACAGGATCTCTTGGTAGACAAGAGTGTGAACTTACTCCAAAATGTTAGTAGTCTGTTATATTTCAGCTATACGTTTGCTAGAGGTGTTATAAAAAATTCCCCCCAATTTACACATTTCTGAGTCCATAAATGACAGGGGACTTTGTAGGTGACTGCTGAGGAGACTATCATCTGATCCATGAGCACCTGTAGCTGGTTGTTTTAGAGATTGTTCAGTAAATGAGTAAGAGAAGCATGCCCAAATATGGTACATATTTTTTCCCAAACCAAAATGGTGTTTCTCTCTCTCCATGATGGATGGTGAAAAGTTAGAGCAACTTGATTTCAGTTTTAATATTGGTGCCACATGCTACTAAATTCCATCAGTTTTGTGGACTTTTGAACTTTCACAGGTAGTGGAATGAATGTTGCTTTATGGATCTGGTACTACAGCTATGAATGCTATCACTACATGATTAAATCTCTGATAATCTACTGATATTTACTTTAGGCAATGTAGTTTGCATTAGGCAAATATAATAGGACAAAAACCACTTTTTCAGGCCCTCTTTCCCAGAACTGGCTGGACCCCATAAAGCATGACTGACCCTAATTGGGCCTTTTATCCTCAGGACTAGAAAATTACTGGAAGCCTCCTGAAGGTGCAGAGGCCCTGGGAATATCGAAATAGGACATACCAGATCTCAATGACCTGGGCTGGACCCTGTGCCCAAAGATAAAATCAAAACAAGTCATAGCCCAACTGGAACATCTTACTCTACAACCACCCCTTTACCAGATAAAAGCAGACCTCTAGGTCATTTGAGTTGGGAATGCCCTTCTCAAACCTTCCCAGCTCCTCAGTTTTTCTCGCCCCTGAGATATCCTTCCCTTTTCTTTTTCGTAGTTCTCACCCTGGGCAATATTCAATCAGCCCAGCCTCAGGACTCCCCATTGGGTTGCCAGCTGAAGAACTTGGAAGCTCTGGGTCTTACCAACCTCAGTCCCAAGCGTTGGATTTTCTGGTGCAACACAGCCTGGCCTCAATACAAACTGGGTGACCAGGAGGTCTCTTAACTCTAATACTGTCCTCCAACTTGACCTGTACTGTCACTGTCTGGATCCACTCCTTAGGTTTAGTTCTCAGGAGGAGATGATATTTTAACTTTCTACAGGGATTCTAGGCCTCTTTCTCCTAACTATGACTTTTTGTTCAAATTTGCCTCTCTCTACCACCTCCTCACAGACTGTAAAGCACTCTAAATTCTCCTCCTGGAGACCTGGAAGCTGCTGAATCCTAGGAAGAATTGGGCCTGCCTCTCAATGCAAAGGAAAAAGTGGCATTTTAAGCTCAAGCTGCTTTCTGCCTCTTCACCTGACTCAACACCCTCTCCATCTCTTCTTCCTACTTCTCCTTCGCAGACCTCTGCCCCCTGCCTCGCTTTCCCATTGGGTTTCTCCCTGCCATTCCCACTCCTGCCATCTCCTTCAGGAACCTCCTAAGAGAAAACTAATGTTGAGACTGACAATGTTTGCTAACCATCTTTCCCTCATTGACTTCCATGAGAGCTACAGGGACGGCTGAACAAGGTACCCACTTTACTCATAATGGCCTAAAACAGCCCAGAGACTTACAGGGATGCCTCTAACTCTCAGCTTGCTACACATCAGTCTCTCTGGGTGGGTTCAATCCATTCCCGGGGCATCTGGCTGTGTTCTCTTCATTGGTAAGGTCACCGTCAAGCACAGGGTAAACTCTTTGTATTTCTCTACTGGTGCCAACTATAACTCCCAGTCTTCCACTTGCACGTGTATCTTCTGTTATCAGGTTTCTGACCTTTCAAGGGACAAGGCAGCCCCACCCAGGTTCATCTCTGCTGCTAAACTCCCTGGAGCCCAGACAGTATTTCCCCCACTCACTAACAGTCCTTTAAGGTTTTACTGAGAGTCTCAACAGGTCTTCCTGCTTGGTATGTAGGAACTTCCATCCCCTTTTCCAGTTTTCTTAAAACTTGTCAAAAGCAAATGAGAAAAATCTTGTGCTTTCTCTACAAAAATTTGTAATTCAAATGATCTGTATGGTCTTTGTGTGTTCAGTCTTCATGTGTATGACCTGTATGTGGTTATGTGTTACATGTGGTGAGTTTTCTACCTCTGGATGGCATAACCAGAGTGTAATATTTAATTGGCCTAAAATGTTAAATACTAATATAAATTAAACAGAATTGTGTGGTTTGGACAAATTATTTGTTATCAAAACTGGTTTTAAGTTTGATCTATGTCTTTTAGTGTTATTATTGTGTATATGTGTGTTTTACAACAAGGTTATGTTATAATCTTTTAGTTAAGTTTGTTTGACAACCTGACCAAGCTTTAAGTTTAAAAACTTAGAAATTACTTTGAGCTATTCCAGTGGGCACTGGAAATTCCTCAAGGATCTATTTTATCTCCTTATAAAAGGAAAGTTTTTAAACTAATTAGGCCTATTTAATGTGCTCAAAATTACATGGTAAAAGTTGCCAAATAGAGTAATAATATGTTCTATTTGTATTAATATACATATATTTTTATCAAAATAGATGTTCCAGAAATTTCAAACTGCCCTAAAAAGAAACTTATAAAAAGTTAATGCCAAGTTGAAACAGGAATCTCTCAGTGGTCACAGGGGTCCTGCCAATGACACTGGACAAGCCAAGGGTGATTGGTCCCTGTGGGAACATTAAACAGTGGAACTCTGGGTATTTGTAACCCACACACAGGAAATGTTTAATTGCTTCCAATGCTCAGTGCACACTTCTGATAAGTCCTGTACAGCATTTTGAACTCTTGCATACTATTTGTCTTTATATATATTGAGATTTTGTGTGAAATCTAAAAATGTGGGCTTTATACTATTTTTATGTCATTTCATAGTAGTTATTACTGATCGTGTGTTAAATAAAAAATATGGGCTTTATATTATTCTTTTATGTCATGTCATAGTAATTATTACTTACCAAGAAATTGTTATCTTGGAAATGTTATGTCTTACAAAGAAACAAAGTTCTTAATAAATTACATTATAATCAAATCTATAACCATGTCATTTAAAATCTTGTCATTTACAAATAGTCATTCTTTTACTCAAATGCATTTGCAAGTGCATCTTTAGAAAGGTTCATGAAAAGAACTCTGACTTATTTTAAATTACTGGTATTTAAGCAGGTCTTATCTTTGAAGGAAATGATTTATTGAACCCTAAGGAATAACTAGATGCATGGAAGTAAAGACAAATACACACAAAAAAAATTGATTTAAACTATTGCTAATTTTAAATCTTTGTGTTTTCCAGATAAGAGGGATACTGTTTTTGTTTTATTTTACCTCTAGAGCATTTGTAAGGCATACCCTCGTAAGCAATATTGAATCATCGATATTTTTCTCCCTATCTAATCCCTCCAGAATTTGGCAACTCTTGATGAGTCGGTCTTATTTTCAAGGCAATATGTTTCTTTGCATAAACCCAGTAAGAATCTATTCTGTTTGCAATAGCACCAGTTTCCAAATGTGGTTTTATTAACCAAGTGTCTGGAATGTCATAATCGGAAGAGTCACATCTGGACTCTGGGTGTCACAAGAAAGTCTTAAGAAATTAAGACTGACTTTGATGCCAATAAAAGTACCTCTGGAAAATGACCTGGTAAATTGCTTGGTCCCATGGTTCATGGCAGTCTTTGCAGGTACAGAACACAGTTTGCTTTCCTGAAGGATGGCAATGAAAGAACCTCAAGACATTTTAGGGATGTTGAGAACTTGAGGAATCCACCCAAACTTACAGGTAGTTCAGGCAAAGCCAGATGGAAACTGGCTTGGTTTCTTTGCCCTGAGAGGCTGACTAAGGTTCAGTCTGGAGGTTCCTTGGACAATTCCAGGAAAATGGATTTGATTTTTTTGTTTTTGTTAAAGATTTTATTTATTCTTTAGAGAGGGAGAAGGGAGAGAGAAACAGAGGGAGAGAAACTTAGATGTGAGAGAGAAAAATCAGTTGGTTGCCTCTTGCATGCCCCTAGTTGGGGACCTGGCCTGCAACCCAGGCATGTGGCCTGACCGGGAATCGAACCTGCTACCTTTCATATTGCAGGCAGACATTCAACCCACTGAGCCACACCAGCTAAGGCCAGCGAGGTGGACTTGAAAGAGCATATATGACCAATTACTATTCTTGTCATGTTTATGCAAATAATCAGGCTAAATAGAAATTGGACTTAATGCAGTCTCTTTGATAAAATGAGGGTGATTGTGGGGAGAAAATTATGTTTCACTGGTAATCACAATGTCCAATTGTCATCCTCTAACTGAATTAAACCCTAATTTGTTCTAGTTTTATTCCAATCTAGTGTTTCTTTTATCTCTTAACTTAGAATTATTGAGAAGTACTGATGCAGTGTCAGCCATACAGAATTTACCTACTACTCTGTCTTTCCCTTTTTGGGATTTTAAGGCCAATATCTAGTTCTGGTTTTTCCTGGCTAACTCCCTTCCTAGAACCTATAGCAGACTTTTATCTTGCTTTTGGGCCCTGTATCCTCAAATAGCTCATATTCTTCATTGAGCAAAGTGTCCTAGTTCTGGAAGACTCCTTTTGTCCATGACCCCAAGCTACATTTCTTGCTTTCAGGCTATCCAGTTCCACCCTCTCCTTAATGGCCCACACCTGGATCCACAGGCAGGGGCATCTCTGTCTATAATCCACAGGAGGTTCCAAAGGAAGAGACCTCTGCCCCTATTCCCCAGAACAGATCCAGGTCATTAAAAATAAAGCCATCTCAAAAACCAGAGAGGGGAATAATAGGACAAAAGCCACTTGCTCAGGCCCTCTTTCCCAGAACTGGCAGGACCCCATAAAGCAGAACTGACCCTAATTGTTTTATGAGCCTTTATGCTCAAGACTAGAAAATTACTGGTAGTGCCTTGAAGGCACAGAGGTTCCATGAACTTATAAAACAGGATCTACCAGGCAACCAGAAGTTTCAGCCCAACTGAAACATCGTGCTCCACAACCACTCCACCACCAACAGATGAAAGTCCAAAGCCCTCACCCCTTGGGGCTGGTACGTTTCTCCACACCTAGCCCTTCCCCTCTCTTGGGAAAGTAAAATAAAACTTTACTCTCTGCCCTTTCTTCCCTTTGTGAACTTTTTCACGGCTCATGCTACCCACCACCCTAACAATATGTGTAAGTTAAAAGCAGACTTGTTAGAAATCGATACCCGTGCATCTCTAAAGACTTCAGTTGTCATGGTGGTCTCTCCAATTCCCCCCAAAATGTGGTAATCACTTTTCACTTACTCCCTTTACTGCAGGAAAGGGAGATTCAAGTGCAATGGCTTCCATTAGGGCATTTTTGACACAGTGTCTCTCACTCCATAGGTTAAGAAACCAAAATGGAAATTCTGCCATGTAGTGAGCATAAAAGTTTTGACTATTCCTTTCAGAATTAAAGTAGTAATTCAAGGAAGAAAGCTCTAATTCCACTGATGCTACTTGGGCTAAGATTAAGAATCCATTTGTCAGGTAATTGCCACAGATCTTTATTTTGAGTGAAAAGCTATGAAGCTTTTAGAGTGGCAAAAGGTCAGCTGACACTCAGAATCTACAACTAACAACTCCTAAAAGGTTTTTAGAATAACCATTACTGTGGGCAAGTTAGTGTTCTGCTCAGCACAGCTCAGAAGACACAGAACTGTTCTTGCTACAAATGTCAAACACTACATTTCAAAGTTAAGCTTCTGCTTAATTTCTAGGAACACTAAAATTATTTAACCATTGTCACAAATCCTTAAGCTTAAAACACCTAATTAACTTTATATGAATTAGTTTAATCACAGTAATTGCACTCATACGCTGTCCCTGATGGCTAAATATTGCCAATTGACCTCCACATCTCTATCTTGTTACTCTCATGATATCATACTACCTATAGCTACTGTCTTATTCTGCTCAGGAATACCTGATATACAGAGCTTTGCAAGGACTATGAATCCACCCTTCCAAAATTTGATTCTTGATGTCTGGTAATGGAAGGGCCTGCTGGGAGGTATTATTAAGGGCAGCTGAGCAATGCAAACTCAGGAGATACATGTCATGTTCCCCTACTCCCAATTCTTCATACCCTGTTCTTTCCAATATCACAAGAGAATCCCAGCACTTTTTATGTTATTTATCAATGCCATCACTGAGTCTGGCTTTGAAAAGCCCATCTAGTAGACTAATAATACTTCCTGTTAATCAGATCTACACATTAAAGCTCGATAGCTGAGCCCCCCTTTCCAATATATTTTTCCAAATCAAAACTTTATTATGTCTCCTTTGATCCATCACACTAGAATGGTCTCCACAAATGCTCCTAGACCATGTCAATACAGATTGTAGAAATCATACAATTCTTTCAATGTCAAAGTGATTTTCTCATGGATCAGGACTTGTATTTCTCCATCAGGGCTTTATTGGGTTTTATTGTCAACAGAAAGCTGATCACAATGAAAGGGAGTGTGTGTGCATGTAACTGGCCTGCCTCAGATTGTAAGGAGACTGCCCTCCTTGCATGTAGCCATTGAAATGCTTATATGCAGAGATTAGATCCTTGTGAAGGAAGGATAGGAAGCAAAAGAAATTTAGGAACCTGTCCAGGTTCAAGAGTCTTAAATTCATCCCTGTCTTTCCCAAAATTCCTATGTCTTCTCTAGGGGTTCACCTTCGTCCCCCACAGAGTACAAACTTTAGTACAAAATGCCAGGAGGAATAGTGCATTTAATTGGTGCTGCAACTGAGCAAGGTTTTCACACTTGTTTTCCTCAAATTAAGGGATTTTTCTTGTTATTATTTAAGCTTAGAGGACCCTTCAAAGTTTCTGTGAATTGCTCTGGTTTCTACGAATATTCTTAATTGTATATTGATAAGTCAAGTATCCTTTTTCAGTGTGTGCTTTCTGGAAGAGTAAGAAGAGATCAGGTGATTCTATCCTTGCAATCACTTTAGTTTCCATAGTAACTAAATTCCACAACCGCTTGCTCTATAAATGTTCTGCTTTCCACCTATAATTCACCCCAAAATACCACTGATGATAATTTCAGCAATTCTGGGACCTCTCATGCTATGGAGTAATCCTGTTTGTGCTAGTATTATGGCTTCAATGTGTTTGCCTTGATTATTTGAGCACCCCAATACAAACAGATTCAAATGTTTCCTGGGATATTTCTAATATCAATTATTATATCAGTGACAAGCATATACATATAGCATAAGACACACTGGAGTGCCTCTTTTCCCTTAGATTGTCAATTAAAAAGTGACAACAAGCAACACAATTGCAGTCTAGTGTGAATGAATCAAAGCTATACATACATTTTTGGTGAGATCAACAGAAAATAAAATATACATTTTGATGTGCCACAGAATTTTAGTATTTAGTTTATATGTGTCATGAGATGAAAAAGGTTGAAAATAGCTTTTGCCTAGCTTAGACAGGACTTAAGATACTTATCAACTTACTTGGAAAGAATTGGTATCTTTATATTTTGAGTGTTTCCCCATCAAGAAAGTTTAGATATCAATGTATTCACTTCTCATCTGTCTCAAAGATATTTATAAGTTTTGTTATATGTAATTTTGTATAATACCTTGTTCATTTTTTCATACATACTTTTATGAGTATACTATAATTCTGACTATTCTAATTTCACAACATCGTGTTAAACATCACAGTAGGCTAATTGCCTCAAGGATTCCATTGATTTATCTGACCTTAATCATTCATCTAGGGAGAAATGTATATTAAATATATAAAAGTTTTTACCAGCCAGCTGTGTATACTAATTCATTTCAACAGGCAATAAATAAATGTCAGGATATAAATAAAGTATACTTGAAAAGCAATATTGAAACTTCTTCCTTTTTTTTGGCTTTACTTTAAAAATCAAAGTTAAAGAATTACCTTGTAATTATTTCTCACTTTAATAGTGGAACTTCAGTTGTTTTATTTAAGTTCTTCCATTTGTAGCATTGATATTTCTGAGAGTTTCATAGAGTATCCTCAGGACATTTTATTTACTTAAATGGTACCACGAAATTGCTGAACAGGCACTTAAATTTAGTCTCTTGATTGAGATAACTTAGCGGCAAATACATATTGAGCACTTACTGTGGGAAGCACTACACTGAGTGCTTTATGTATCATCCCAACATGCTGTCCATACATGCCAAGGTTATGGATTCGATCCCCTGTCAGGGCACATACAAGAAGCAACCAATGAATGCATAAGTAAGTAGAACAACAAATCATTGTCTCTTTCTCTTCCTTCCTATCTCTCTCTACAAAAATCAATTAAATACATTTTAAAAAATAATATAATCTCAGGAAAACAGAAGAAAATCTGTATATAGCAATGTGTATAATGAATAAATTCTTACATTTCATCCAAGAGCTTATATAATACGTGAGAGTAGAAATGTTTTAATCTGGCTATTGTAATCACAGAATTTTGAGCAGTACTCGGTACATATTCCTTACACACTTCAATCATAGCTATGCATTGAAACTGACACTCAAATACACACTGCAGTGTTTTTGCAAATATAAATAATACACAGTTGTATTCATAAGATTTGAGTCAGTGTGTTTGTGTGTGTAAATGATACACGGTTGCATTCAGAAGTCCTGAGTTGAAGCGACAACCCTAATCATCTTATAATTGCATATGACCTTGGATGAATGATAATGATACTCGGTCTTAACAGTAAAATAATACAATAAGGCATATAAGAAGGTAGTTGAAAATAACAAAAGAAAATAATGGGAAAAGTGGTTTCTAAAATGTCGGTTAATCTAAAATGACTTCTTATTACATTCTTATCATTTCATATGCTCTAAAAGTGATAGCCAGAAACTCATCCCAAAGGCGGCAGGGGATACACTGAAGAGAGACCGAGAGGAGACACTTCTGGAGGGAGCGTCCAGCGGTGCCAGAGGACAGCACCTGTCTAATATTCAGAGAAGTCACACAGCCTGCCAGAGAATTGCAAAATGGATGAGTTCGCTAATGAGCACTAATTAACCTGTTTAGGTGGAAAATGTGGTTTAATTCAGTGGATCTACCACATGCTGACAAACCGAATTTTAACACTAAGTAATCTTCACTGATTCAGCTTCAACCCTAAAATTTTCAGAATAAAAATGTTTGACTTTTGCTGTAGGTACTGCTAATACACACTATAAAGACTCTTTTATATTTTTAACTTATTAGAAATACTTAGAAATAAAGTTTAAATAGTTCCTGTGCACAAAGAGATGGGGGGTTCAATTCCCACTCAGGGCACATACCGAGGCTGCAGTTTGATCCCTGGTCGGACCACATACGAATATCGGCCAATCAATATTTCTCTCTCACATTGATGCTTCCTTCTTTATCTTCCTCTCTTCTTCTTTCTCTAAAATCAATAAACACATTTAAAAAATGAATCAAGATTTGCAACTCTAGAAACGAATCTTGAGGGAAAGAATCAAGTTTTACAGTATTTTTAATTTACCGTAGTCCCATTCCCTCCTCCCCAGCTTAGTGGTGATCTTGAAAGTAACAGCTTGTACTTCTGGCTACAGTACCTGAAGGGACACCATGAACCTCATTTTCAAAGAATTGTCATTTTTAAAAATCTGGTAGATCCCTGAAAGACTAGCTCAGATGGGTTGCCTTTATGTTGTCTAACTCAAGTAAGCCCGGTCCTAAAGCTGCTACTCAGGACATGTTTGAGGATAACATGTAGCAGAGTGTCCAACCCATGGCCCAGGACAGCTATGAATGAGGCCCAAGGCAAAATCATAAATTTACTTAAAACTTTTTTTCTCTCTCAGTTTTCATTAGTGTTTGTGTATTTAAAGTATGGCCCAAGACAACTCTTCTTCTCCCATTGTGGACCAGGGATGCCAAAAGGTTAGACATCCCTGAAAATCTTCACTTAACACCGTTAACAGGTTCTACAACAAAAAGCAAAATGACTTTTGACAAAACCAATTGTACCATAGGTTAACTGATAAAAACAAGAGTTAAGTTCCAAGAACATCACATTAAAGTCATAATAAGATGATGCTGAATGAAACAATGTTATTTGAGGACATGCTACATAGGCAAATGTTTTACCACTAGTTGGCTCTATGTGAGGCAATAGATGAAAGTTGATACAAAAAAGTAGATTAAACAAAAAGATTGGGAGGAAAGCCTGGGAAATGAGATGTTATAGGGAATAAAGACTTTAAAAGGCTTGGATAAATTCTTGAGAATTTTTAAAGCCTAGTGCATTCCCAGGATTGGGTGCCTCCTCGGGACAGACCTAAGAAAGCCCTAATACCTTACTTCTGGTTGGCCCTGAGGATATGCGAAAGCAGGAATCAAAGGAAGAGGCAGAGTTCTAATCTGTCCAGCTAAGTGTTGCAGGTGTGCTCAGCATGCAAGCAGAGCCATTCTGCAGAAGCTGGGAGTTAATTCCCCCCCACCCCCAAGCATTTAAGCACTTAACGTACTTTCTGCCCGATCGTTTCATGGCTTTAAACAAATGCAAGCAAGTTTTCTCTAGCTATATGCAATAAAAATATACACTTTACAAAGTTAGTTCAGAAATCACTAAACAAATGAACAATGACTACAAGGGGGAATCTGATTTTGAGAGCTCTATGTAATGGTAGTCAAAATGGCAAGTTCTCAAAAAAGTACAAGATATGAGAAAGATAAAAAAAAAAGTATGGTGTAGGCAACAGAAAAAATACGAGGAACTAAACTGTTCCTGTTGGTTCATAGATATTGGATTTACTTTGAAAAAACTTAAAATCAGCTACTTAGAATATGTTCAAACAGCTGAAGGATATCATACCTAAAAAAGTAAGACACTGTATGTATTACCAAATAAATTATGAATCATGGATAATTAATTGTCTCAACAAATAGAATATCAATAAAGAAATAAAATGATAAAAAATAGAAATTTTGGAGTTAGAAACTGTAAGAAATAAAATTAGAAAAAAATAGAGAAACTCAATTGCAGAGGTTAGCAGATTAGGGGAGAAGAATCAGTGAACTTGAGAACAAGTCAATTGAGATGATCAAGTCTGAGATTAAAAAAAAAATTAAGAAAAAGGAACAGAATTTAAGGCAACTATAAGATACTCTGAAACATACCAACATATAAAAAATGATATTTGAAGAGATGATTCTTGTAAACTCCCCAAATTTAATGAAAAACACAAATCTACAAATTTAAGAAACTCAAATAACTCTAAATAAAAAAATTCAGAGAGCTATGTACAAACATATCATAGGCAAACAGTAGAATGTTTAAGACAGAGCCTGGAAAACAACCAGTATCTTCTGACACATAAGTTTCCCACAAAATTAACAGCTAATTTCTCATCAGAAGCCAGCAGGCCAGTAGGCAGTGGGTTACCATATTTAATGTGGGAAAAACAACAATGATGACAATAACAAAAAAACACTGTATGCCAATAACTTTATCTTGCAAATTTTTATTTAATAACGAATGAGGTAATTTCCTCTTTAGTGTGGATGGATCTTGTGAACGCTGTATTACTTCTTTAATAGGTTGCAGTATATGGTACAACGCATGGTACAACTGACTTTAATAAAGAAAGATTATCAGGGTACACCTATCCTACTCACGTGAGCTCTTTAAGAACACAGTCTTTTTCTTAAGGGTTCGCAGAAGAGACATGATGGTCCTCATGTGATGATGCGACCCAGGCATGGACCAAAGGCACTCCTTGGTTCCTACTAAAGCTGAAACCTCCCAGAAACTTTTTTTCTTCTTCAAACTTTTTATCTTTAGGAAGGGGATTTTTTTAAAAATAATCAACTTAAGTTTGTAAATGAGTAATACATAATTATGGTGCAAAACTGAATGGAACAAAATATATAGCGAAAACCTTCCCAGCCACCATTACCTTTAAGATTACTGTTCTAAACTGTTTCCCTACCCAGGTAACCACTGCAGTCAGTTGATTGATATTCTTCTAGAGATATTTAAAAATACATGTCTGTGGGAAATGCTCTTAATCACTACTACTATTCATTCTCTGCATCTTAAATAATACTAAAAATATTAGTTGGACACACAGCTGCAAGGAAGAAAAACTATACTCCCTAGGTTCCTTTACAGTTAGGAGTGGCCAGGTCAGATATAAACATAAAAATCAAATGGCAGCTTCCAGGAACATTCCTTGAAATATGCCTTTGGCTTCCTCTGTCTTCTCATTCTTAAAAAAAAATCTTATATATATATATATAATTTATATAAAGTTTTGAGAGACAGGATGATGGAAAGAGAGAGAGAAAAAGAGAGAAACACAGATTTGCTCTTCAGTTATTACTCACTCATTGGTTGATTCTTGCATGTGTCCTGCACAGGGATCAAACCCACGACTTCGGCTTTTCTCTGTGCTGCTGCCTGCACAGTGAATGGCAGGCTGGACCCAAAGACAAGACCGTGATCTGTGGATGGTTCCTGGTGATCGCAGAGAAAACTGGCTCCTGAGCACGTGGTGGGGCACGGCTTTAATCTCAGTCTTTGTCTGTCTTCCCCTGGACGTTAGCAGAGAAAAAATAAACCTACCTTTAAGAAGTTTTCCCAAATGGGTGAATCCATAGGGACAGGATATATATTAGTGGTTGCCAGAGGATTAGGTGAGGGAGAATTGTGAAGTTCAGGAAAATGTGGGGGGGTGTAAGTGAAATTGTTCTAGAATTAAATATTAGTTATGAATACACAATTATGAATATGCTAAAAACAATGAATTATCTATCTTAAGTGGTTAAAATGGTGAATTTAATCTTATGTAAGTTTTGTTTTGTTATAAAAATTAAAATCGAATTCAGTGGTACCTCAGTACTCTTCATTAATTCCTTCTGGTGCTCATGATGAATGCCAAAACAGAGCAGCGGTGAGCAAGCGAGGAGTGCTGAAACACTTTCTCTCGTGGAGTGGGGTGGTGACTCAGACACGTGCTACTATCGCATAGAGTCCCTAGCAAGGGCCAAGTGCTGAAATATTTTTTTTGTTGTCAATGTGACAAGTGCTGGGTTCGATGAGGTCTGAAGCCAAAGCATACCAAGGTAAGACTGTACTAATAACCCTCACTTCTCTCCAACGTCTGTATGTGCTGTGTATGGGAAGGCAGCACCATAAAATCACTAATAATAAGAGAACCATTAATGTCTAAAATGACATATCTTTAACCATTGCATACCTGAGGAATTTCCTGTAATGTGGGACTATTATTCATACTTTCCATGACACAGTTTCTTCCTTAATTTAAGGAAATTCATGGAACAGGAGGAAAAGATGGGAGACTTCTGATGTTATCAGATTCCTCATTTCCAGGGTAGGGGGAGACTATGGCTTTGTATGTTCTAGGAAACATTTTAGGATATTGACATGCCTCAGTGAGCAGATACATATCCTTGTCCTAAATGATCTTATAATATAGTAAAGAAATTAAAACAATAAATTATGACAAGAAGTTGGGCATCATATAAGGTGGTATAAACTGATAATTACTATGAAGTAAAAGGAAATGAAATGAAACTTATTAACGGGGATTGGGAGAACCAGGCTAGTGGGGAAATGAGACATGAAAGAAGCATGGAATTTGGTGCTTTTGTTTCTGGAGAACATGCTAAAGATTACTCAGACAAGCTAAAAAGCTTTCCTCTTCTAGGAAGAGAAAACTTACACTATTGTCCCCCACATCCTTGATTGTGGTCATTGACACTGGTACCTGGTACCTGATTGTGGTACCTGCCATTGGTACCAGAACAAGTGTTCACCACTCCCTCTACATTATGTGTATAAATACCTCTTTTTTCTTCAGTTTTACTGCCTAAGACAGGTTTTGAGGTTTTGCAAGAGCATCCTGACACACCTTCCTTCCTCCCTTCTCACTGCTTTTGAGTGTCAGACTTTTAGTCAGAGTAAATAAAAGCACAATTTTGATATGAATGTCTCTCTCCATTTACCTTAAAAGCATCCAGTAACTAAATTGCTCACATCAAGTTTTAAAGGGCTTTACAGGGCACCTGTGGCTCGACTCACTTCTTCTCACAACCCATTTCACACTCTTCTCTCTCACATTTACCTCATGCTAAGATCACATCAAATCCTACTTTCCATTCCATATCAGTGTTGTGTCACTTTTTGCTGTTAGGGAATTATTCTTCTTATACCTGCAATGACTTCTTTTTTCTCAGTCTTTGTCTTAGGAATTGTAAGAAGGGTCACATTTATTTATTCATACAAAAGGGCTATTAAATATAAATTATTACTAAATTATAATTATAAATCACACACCCATGGACTTCCCTTCCAAGTTAAGAAATAAAACACAGATTCCTTTATTTCAACATGTTGAACATTTGAGTTGTTTCTCCTTTTTAGAATTATGAAACTTTCTGATACCAATTTCTTGAATGAATTTATTCTAAAATTTAAAATATGTATATATTCAAAATGGGTTCTCCAGGTTATAAAATATGGATTTGCTGAACCATAAAATGTGCATATATTCAAAGTTTTTCCAAAGTGGGTGAAGAGGTCTGTCTATACTACAGACTACAATGAATAAAATACTTCATTGGTTTTTTGCATTTCCATGGGAGGTGCTGTTAGAAGTTATAAATGTTCAGTCTTGTGTATTTGCAATAGAAATGCATTGTGTTTTTTACATTTTGAGGTATAATTACCTATTATAAAAGTAACCCTTTGAAATATGCAATTGAATAGTTTTAAGTTTTTAAAAATATTTGTAGAACCACCACTACAATTCTACAAATTTGTCATCACTTCAAAAAGAAACTAAGTATCCTTTAGCAATCACTCCCTTAAACTTGATTTGAAAAAAAAGCCCTTAGGTGAGAATTCAAACAAACAAACAATATCTTTGATGTCATAGTGCAAAAGCTTGAGCTTGAATTATATAAGCATACATTTATTTTATATTTGAATTCTATCTTCCAGAATGTTAAAAGATGTTTCAATACTCCATTTACTTCTGTCATATTATTATTAAACAGAAAGCTTAATAAGAGATATATTAAAATTGGCTCACCCAATTTTTTACTGAGTATCTTTTGGTCTTTATTTGTCTAAAGAGATGGGAAAAGAAAGAAAGAAAGAAAGAAAGAAAGAAAGAAAGAAAGAAAGAAAGAAAGAAAGAAAGAAAGAAAGAAAGAAAGAAAGAAAGAAAGAAAGAAAGAAAGGAAGGAAGGAAGGAAGGAAGGAAGAAGTATGGAAGGAAGGAAGGAAGGAAGGAAGGAAGGAAGGAAGGAAGGAAGGAAGGAAGGAAGGAAGAAGTAAGGAAGGAAGGAAGGAAGGAAGGAAGGAAGGAAGGAAGGAAGGAAGGAAGGAAATCAAGGGAAGGAGGAAAGGAGGGCAAGAGGGAGGATAAAAGAGAAAATAACTCATCCAACTTATGCCTTCTAAACACTGGTATACCCTTTTGTCTACTGTATTATTATGAATATATTTCAATGAACCCTTGATGTTTTATATAAAGAAAATGAAAAATTGACATGTAGGTGATATGTATGGAATCATTTGACAGATTTTTCCCCATAAAAAGTTAAATAGTAATATCTTATACATAACAAAGCTTACTTTTTTCTTGCTCAAAACATTTTATTTTTAATATTTTTCTTTTTAAAATTGAATTTATTGAGGTGATATTGGTTACTAAGATGATATAGGTTTCAAGTATACAGTTCTGTGATCCATCCTCTTAGTTTGCATCGTGTGCCCACCACCCAGTCAAATCTTCGGCCACCATGTATTTGGCCTTCTTTACTCTCTACTATCCCACACTCCCCTTCCCTCTGGTACCACGATACTGTTGTCTCTTTCTATAACTTTTTGTTCATTTTATTTGTTCATCTGTTGCTTTCAGCTTTCTATGAACCCACATATGAAGGAAAGCATATGGTGCTTGAATTTTTTTGTTTGATTTATTTTGCTTAGCACAATAGTCTCAAGGTCCAGCCCTGCTGTCACAAATGACAGTATTTCATCTTCCCTTATGTCTGAATAACATTCTATTGCATATATGTACCATGTCAAACCGCAGTGAGCTACCACCTCGCACCTGTTAGAATGGCTATTATCGCCACAAGTGATAACAAGTGTTGAAGAGGCTGTGAAGAAAAAGGACACCTCACTCACTGCTGGTGGCAATGTGAACTGGCACGGACAATATGGAAAATATTATGGAGGTTCCTCAAAAACTAAGAATACAGTTACTATATGACCCAGCAAGCCCCCTTTTGGGTATCTACCCCCAAACTTTGAAAACATTTTATCATAAAATTATCTGCACCTGTATGTTCATTGCAGCATTATGCACGGTGGCCAAAACATGAAAACAACCAAAGGCTTACTCTGAAAGATAACAATAAAATATTATACATTGCAACTAGACAAAGGAAATCACAAACTTTTTATACCTCCACGTCACACTGTTCTTAAGGTAATTTATAAAAAACAAAGAATATTTTCTCAATTTTTTGCTTCTTTCAAGCCTGAGTTTTTCAAGTGTCTGTCACAAATGTTAATAGCTATGAATTCTCTTGACTTTAAATGTACCTGTACACCTGTGATCTTTACACAGACAGAAGGAAAATAAATACTAAGGTCTTTCTTCCACTGCTTGGTCTATCAAAGACCAGTAATAATTGTCAAAAATTTACTTGCATGAGTATAGTCTAATCTTTGTATGATTTTATTTCTAAGTCAGTGCATACATTTATATTCTTTAGCATTAAAATAGAATTTTTATAATAGAAAAAGTTGGCCCTCCCCTTTTACATCCTAATTAAAATTTTAGTATGTTTTCAAAACTGTATTAAATGCTATAGGTGGCAGTTAAGAGAGCCACATGGATTTCTAAAATATAAATGACTAAGTCATTTTGTTCTGTGGGAACTATATGACCATGTTACACATAGTTACATCTGCAACAAGTCACATAGTTAATGTCCTTGCTCATGCACCAACACAAGTTTTTGAACTATCAGTATCATATTCCATCCAGTGAACTAAATAACTACAGTATTATTTGTGTTACTAGAGCTACCTTCCCTGCCTTAGTATCATGGTTATGTCCATGCTTTTAATAGGATGTATTTGTATCTTTGTCATCCTGCATGTGTTCAGAATCTATGTACTTAACATTGGTGTCCCATCCCTGTTATTTTTTATGTGATTAATTCTATTGTTCTCTCATGTAGCAGCTATGATCTCTCTCATACATGCTCCCTTTATTATTTTCTGACATGTACCATTTTTTACCTGTCTATAGTGCACAAAAAGCTTTCTTTATCTGTTATAGGGATAAATTTTTTAACTCCAATAATTACTGCCATTCAACAAACTTGTAAATGTATTTCTTTATGTAGACACTATACCTGTTCCAAAAATACATTTATAAAAGATAGCTTTTATCTCACCCAAGTGTCTTTTAAACCTAGAATTAATACCTTAATATTTTTTCAATATTTTAAGAAAGAGGGACTTGAATAAGATGGAAATGTCTGGGGGACATTAGTAGATAAGAGTCACATGGGCATTGCTAATGGTTCCATCTATATTTAAGGGTATTTTAACACAAAATCTTCAAAAAGAAAGAATAGTTTCTCCAGCTATTATTTTAGTTCCAGAAAAGGTGGCACTTCAGTAGAAAAACAAAATGTAATGGGTATTGTTTTTTTCTCTGTCCATCCTCTGGTTATTTTCTTTCTTCAATGTTCTGAGAATATGACACAGAAGTACTAAATTGGAAGTATTGCTTGACTTAACCCATAGGAAACAAAAACAAAATATGAGTAAAAAATTAAACTCAATATATACTAAAAGTAATTCTAAAATGATGTATATTTACAATAAGTTTTTGAAATGTTCTTTTTACTACTGAGTAATCAGAAGTTTTCCAAAGAAACAAGTGAGCTGAAAGATTGTTTAAAATAACCCAGTTTAAAACCAAAAGTGTTATAAAGGACTAAGAATTCATGTTAGGACTAAGAATGTCAATGTTCACATCGGAACTGATATATCATTCAAATAACTAATATACATTCATTGAGTTTAATTGAGACACTCACTGTGTCTGGCACCTATGGAAAGCTACAAATATGCTAGAATATAATTTCTGAAGTCGTATTCTACTAATGTTTTATATCTTATAACCTTACTATTAAATTGTTTAATGCAACCCCATCAGCATAGTACAATCAATCTATGTACTCAAATTAAAGATTAATATGAAGATTTTTATTGGTCTATAATAAAATTTATGATATTGTATAAAATAAGATCTCTAAAGGTAAAGTTGCATTATCTAGCACAGTTGGAAATTGGGTTTCTGTCAATTGTGTGGTTCAGAAAATGGTGTTGATTTGTCCCATTGGGAATTAGTGACTCAAGATTGTGTGTTCTTGATAGACACACACACGTAAGCCATATCACTTGCATGTTGGCTTCTCTGGCTGTATAATTTTATTGGTTAAACTAATCACTTGTTAAATCAGACTATAGAGATGCAGATTTGAAATTAGCATTTGCAGACTGAATAAGAATGTGGTAAAAATAAGTTATAGTAGAAAAATACTCATTTTTTTTGCAGTCTGATATTGTGCAGATTAAAATTCATTTTATTAGATGGTAACATTTTAAAATGTTATTTTAATAAAATGAATGTGTTTCTTTTGCAGTCACATATTTCTGATGTTTCGTATTCTTACTACTTCATAAAATAAGAAAATAAAATCTAATTTGAAGTAAAATAATGTCCTTTCTGTAACATATGTAACATCAATTTAGGTTTGTCTTTTACCAAAAGATGTTTATATTTATGTTTCTGTTCACAATTCCTAATAATTATATTATATAAAATATTTTATATTTGGGATATGGTTCCTTCTATTCTAAGGAACTAGAAGGATTATAAATATATAATTATAGTAATATTTATTGTGTCAGATAAGTGGGAGTCAAAACAATTATTTCCATTCCATAGCTAAGAGATATAATGTGATCAATTATTTGGTAATGTCTAATCATAGGAAGATTGGTATGTAATATTATCCCATAATTTTTCATATTCAATGCTTGTTTTTAATACATCATGCATTGAAATAGTTTTAATGCCATACATCAAGGGAACCTCACTCTGTCTACAAACCTCACCTTAGTTTTGGTGCTACTCACTACTGTCATTTTTCTCCCTGCTAACCTTCAGCTGAAATCAGTGATAATAATTTCCAGCAATTAAACATACATTGACCATTTGTCAAAGTTAATTGATGAGTCAACTCAAGATCAGTCTAACAATTAGCAACTATCTTCTAACTGGTCACTTAGTTTAAAATAATGCAATCAATTATTTTGTTGACAGTATTTTTAGAGGTCCTAAGCTAGAATACATAAACAATTTAAACTAAAGTACTGGAAAAGAAAGGAAAGGGTCAATTCAGGGAATATGTATGAAGGACACATGGACAAAGACAACAGGGGGATTAAATGTGGGAGGTGGGAAGGGCAAGGGCAAGTAATGGGTGGAAATGGGGGCAACTGTAATTGAACAAAAATAAAAAAATATTTAAATATGCACTTTGACAATCTACATAAGCAACTTCAAGGTTAATTTAATTTCCTATTATATAAAAACTCTGACATGAGTAAGGTGTAGGACCATAATGATTTCTTCTATTAACCTCTCCAGGAATACATTAAGTATCAAGTTTCCAAAAGAGCCAATGAGTGATATTTCTGAAGTATAGTAATAACATCCAGGAGGAAATAAGAATTGTATGGCATGTAACATTTTTAAAAAGGGGCACAGCAAAGACTAGAATAGATCCACAGAAACTTTCTCTCTTTGCCTCTCCCCTTTCATATCATCAAGAATAAAATAATATTGCAAGCTTAACTATAATCTTGAAGTCATTCACTAGTCATACAACGGGTTTTGCTGTGTTCTTAGGTAATTATGAAGACACACTTCTCAGGCATTACTTAAGTTTCCCAAAAATAAGATGTCACACATAATTTTCTAAAGCTTGCTTTTTGTCATTCATTATCAATACAACTTGAAAAACCCCTATGCCCTATTAGTAATGATTAATAATAAATCTGTCTGCTTAATTCTCATATGATAGTTCATAAAATATATGTAGCATATTTTATTAACTTTTCCCATATTGATTATATTTTTTACTTTTATGAAAAAATATTTCAATAAGTTCTGCTATGTATGTATTCTGGTAAAAATTGATATATATTACATTTTCTTAAATGTACATTCTCTTTTTAAATATAACACATTTTCTACTTTGCTCCCTAAAACATCTACAAATTCATCACACTTCATTCAGCAATGTATAAAGGTATTATTTTTTCCTCACTCTTGACAAAAAAAATCAGGTGTTATATAGAAATATATTGTAACATATTAGTCTTATAAGTGTTAGTTATTATTAATTATATTATAACATGCTAGTCTTATTAATAGTACTATATTATTGTTGGTTTAATTTTATCCCTAACTATCAGTAAACTTGATATGATTCAATGTTCATGTTGATTATTTGGGCTTGTTTTATGGTAAAATTCCTCTGTATATATCTTGTCCAGTTCTCTTTGGATGTAGTTATTTTCTTCTTGTCAATATTTATATACTATTTGTGAAGTGTAAATGCCAAAATGTGGTCATATTTATTACAACAATATTTTAACATTTACCTCTTGACTTTTTATATGCACATTGAGTTTTATATTACATATATTACTATTTTATAGTTATCCTAATTAATATAAGGAGTCTTTCATACTCATGCTGGTTTCACATATCTTGAAAATATTAGAGAAAACATTTGTTTTTTCCAAGGCCATTTTACACCAAGGAATAATACTTGCCCCATATCCTATGAGGTTGACTTTACTCTAGGAGTATATCTGAAGGTCAAACAGATGTTGACTTTAATTGAACTTGTCATTAGATAGATTAGGTCATTTACTGCATCAGAGATAAGAAAAATAATATTTTAAATGTGCCTCTGATTACTGTTCTTTCCATCAATCACAAAAATGTTCTGTCATCTGATATTACTGTATCCTAAATCTAGGCAATAGCTCTAAGAGTCTCATATTAGCCCATAAAATTCAGGTCTCCTTAGTCAATCTGCTTTTTCTAAAGGTCAGTTGAAGGATGTCAAAGATGATACAAATATATTCACAGAAGAACAATTAACATAAAAATATTGAGAGTATGATTAAATGACTTTTCATCAGTGTCCACAAACATAAATTTGAAATAATATACATGATCATCATTTCTCACAGAATTACCCATGTTAATAACATTTAGCTATTTATTTTTATAGCTCATAATGAAATTCACATGTTTAGAGATGATTTTCATAAATCATTGCAGATTACTATTTGGGAAAATATACCTGAAAATACCTAGTTGTGTTTTAATAAACACAGGCACAATGTAAAAGTATATAATGTCTTGACACATCCCCTAAATAAGGGCAATATCTTATCTGAGATAGAATTGTACATGAAAATATACCTTGTCATACACAGTACCCTACCCCAATACAAAATGAGAAGTAAAATATGTTAACTACATTAGATTTATAAATATTGAACTCTAAGTAAATAATAAACAATCTTAAACTAAAATTGTGTTTAAATATGATGTATTATTTGCCATATTGAAGAGAAAGGCGGTATTGAGGGATAGAAAGAAAAAATGGCTGAATTCTTTCATGTATATGCAGACTATTTATATGTAATATTTAACATATAATATATGTACACATCTAACACGTGCATATTTTGTCTTGTATATTAATTTGTATAATATATACACATCTAATGCATATGCATCTGTTGTAGTATATAAGATATCAAATAATAATGTATTATTTGATGGTATTGCATAAATGTAGTAATATCAAAAGAAAGTAAAAATCAAATGTAAAGAGTACTTTAAGATTTAAACTAATCATGTCCTCTGTCTCATTAACGTACTAATATTAATAAAAGGCAAAAAGTCACCCAATAATTACTTTTGGGCATGAGCATATGTGGCATCTTTCTAAGGTATAAAAAGTTCATTTTTAATCCAACAAGATAGTGATGAAAATTAACACATGTGAATAAATTAAAATTGTTAAATTGTTTAGTGATAGCAGCGTAGTGATTGCCAGGTGGCAGGACAGTAGCGGGAGGTGGAGTCAGGGATAGGGATGTAAACGTTGGTACGCGGGGGCTTGACTTGGGGTGGTGAGCACACAGTACACAGTACACAGTACACAGATGATGTGTCGTAGAACTGTGCACCCGGAACCTGTATACTTTTGTTAACCAGTGTCACCCCAATCAATTCCAAAAGGAAAAAAATAAAAATAATTCTTATTGAAATCTAAAATAACAGAAATATATTCAGATACCTAAATAACTAAATTTTAAAATAAATCTTCAGTTGAGGAAATTTGTAATAAGTGACTAATAATTGCCTTGTAAAGCTTCAGGACATATTCATTTCAAAGAGATGGTATAAGATAAAATTATGTCCAATATTTTTCTAATTACAGAATAGCTACAGAAATGAAACTTTGACCTGCTTCATAACTAGTTATTTTATAAATTTATGATATCAAGTAGGTGCAATTGGATTATCATCTTACTTTGTCACAAAATCTGAAACTTTTATTTAAAAATAAAAATATGCAAAACAGATTATTCAATAACCCCCCAAAAGTAACTTCTTCCTTTTGGGAGGCCACTCTGCATGGCATGGGCCCAGCTCCCACTGGGAGATTCACAGGACCCACACCCACGGATATGTTCTCCTGTGGGGAATCAGGCCTGCAATATACCTAGCCGCTATGAGTCTTGCTTTTTGCTAAAACTCCCTCACCCTGAATTGAGAGCATTTACTTCAAAGCCACTTCCTGAGAACCATGCCAAACCTTCCAAGGGTGAGTGTAACTGGTCCAACTACTTTTGCCTTTTCATTTGCAAATATCCCTCTTCTGTGATGTGATAATTACCAGCATCCTCTCCTTTGTTTTCTGTGTGAGGTGAAAACCTGGGGCAAGCCTGTGCATAGTTAATGAGGACCTTCTTGTAATGTGCCCAGTAAGACAATAAAAGCTCATTGGAGCGAGGGCCAAGACTTTTGCTCCCCTTGAGAGAAAAGCCATGCTGTCCCTTTCCCTCCACAGGACTCAGTAGTCCGTGTGAATTTGTCTCATATTTCATCCATAATGACGTGGACCCCATGAGCCGGGGTCTGCATCACTTTCTCACATTTTTGTACCAGAAACCAACCAGAGACTGTAGAAGTCAAATAGACTCTGAAGATACCTACCAAATGCCAATGCTGGTCAATCAAAACCTGTGCAAGCAGAATTTAACCAATCCATCCCATTGTGTTCCAAAAACCGTCTGTTAGATGAATTCTCTGTACTGACATTAAGTTGAGATACTTAGGCTCTTGGCAATGACAATTAAAAACTTGTACTCATATTGAGCTTTCAATACACAGATATATTTTCCACTAAATAGAAATACTTTTCTCTCTCGTGTATGTCAAAACCATTTTTAGTGCCTATAACTATCTGAACATCAAGATTTGGTAAATATGCACATTTTAGTCATGGACTCAGAGGTTATGTACACCTAAATTTAGTAGGTAGGTATTATAAACCCTGTGCTGTATGTGCGCATCCATTTGCTACAGTTAGCCCACATTAATATATTTTATTTATCTTTATTTGAACATGTGAGGAGTTCATGGCTCAGAGAGTTGAAATATCTTTCCAAGGTCCTACAGCTTGTAAGACCCAAGAGAAGTGCAAGCCTCCCGCCTGCCTGCAACATTTGAGCTTTCTTCTGTGCCCTGAACCACAAGAGCTGAATGAAAAAAAAAAATGAATATAAGAAAGGTCACTGAAAAGGGACTTGACAACCTTAAATACAATTTTGTTTCTCACATTCCAAAATTTAAAAAAAAATTCAGACTCACATCCATTGTACCGTACAGAAAAAAATCTGGTATTAGAACACTACTTTTCATTGGTGATATGTCTCTAACAAGATAAGTGACTGTTTATATTAAAGCTGCCATTTATTTTTCCTTCATTCTGACCTAGCAGACATTTCTAAGTCCACATATAAGATTTTGTTCTCTCCCCAAAATCTCCAGCATCACAAAGATAAAAACTTTCTTATCACAGCACATGAACTTAGCTATTGATAATGTCCACATGTTGAGTCCTTTAAATCCATATCTCTCTTCCAATTCTAGGAATCTCCTTCATGTGGAATAAATTATTTATAAAACCCACTACACAGTGTGTACATTTACATATATAAATGATTAATTTATTTGTTGAAACTACCAAATACAATTATGGCATTGCACTATTATAGGATTTATTATATACATTCAGGTTCTATAGTACTCTTTTTCCTCTGGTAACTGTCCATGAAGTTTTCTGTAATATACTTGTATTAAAATATCTGACCTAGAAACCACAGGTAAGATATCCAAAGAATAAATCTTCTTGTACACACATCGCTTCTGAAATACATCCCTTTGGAGAAAATATCTTTCACTTATGAAACCCTGAGACTCTCCATGATTAACATTCTCAAATACCCACATTTTAAAATGAATGGAAGAGAAGAACCAGAAGACTTAAGTATAGACCTCTAGAATTTACCTAAGAAACAAAATCAGGTGTTTATACAGCATTAGGATGACGATGGAAATGAATATGCAAAGTGACTTTTTGGGGAGGCTGATAAATCTGATATGATCTCACATTACCCCTGATCTGGAAGATTACAAAGTAACTAGCTCATTTCCCAGGTCTTCCTGGGATACTCCAGTGTCTACATCCTTTTTTTCCCATGTACTATAACAAAATTTACTCCACTCCCTACTTGGAATCTTCAGTCACCAAACTCTTTGTAAAAAGTAAGAATGACTAGTAGGTGAAACAGAAATGACAGTCTCATTACCTGTTAGCATTACATTTTGGTTTTTTAGACCATAACTTATGACAACTGATTATGAATTATTCTGTTAGGCATATTCTGTAATTCTCCTCTCACCCAACCTCCACCACAGTCTCAACCAGGGATGTAGACTTGATTTTTTTCCATAACCAACAATTGCTGTTAGTGCCACAGGTGATTGTATATCCTAGAGTTTGCACCTTACAGTGTAAAGGACATGGCCCAGACTTTTTCGACGTGCTTTTGTTTCTCTCCCTACTCTTACTATTGCTCTCATTAAGTCTTTCTGAAATATCAAACCTTTGTATTGTCGGGAGCTTTGATTGCTACTTTTAACTATTTCTTGTATTTTTGTGGCTCTGGAGTAGAAGAAATAAACATGTAAGAATTATGCATTGTCGATTGTTTTCAAACTAACATTATTTTGAAAAAAAAGAACAAAAAAGTAGTGTGTCTTGAAAAGGCTTAACGTTCTTTTTGTCTTCTTTCTTTCCATCAATATTATCTGCCTTTTCCAATTTATAAACATATGAGGAAAACAGGTAATTGACTCAGAGTGGCTCCACATTTACTCATACATTTAAGAGACAGACTACATCTAAACTAATGCAATAAGCAGACTTCTACAGAGTCCGACCAGTTAGAGTAACTTCTGTATCCTCTCCATCTTTTAAAAATTCCTTTTCTGTAAAGAAGGTTGGAGAGATGCACCGACGAAAATATGTGCATAACCCACAGACACGCACAACAGCGTGGTGACGGCCGGAGGGAAGGGGGGATGAGGTGGAGGGGAGGTGGGCAAAGGGGAAGTGAGTGGGACATTCCTAATACTTAGTGTAAACCATAAAAATAAAGTAAAAAAAAATTTAAAAAAGTGAAGATAAAATTTTTTTTAAATTTTAATTTGACATTGTTTGGGAAGTACTTTGGCCATCACTTCTGTAATCTATCTTTGTCTATATAATAGCATGACCCTTGTGTCAAGTATGGATGAAGGCTAGGCAGCTAATGCTAAGTAGAAGAGAACCAGCAGAAACACATTTGCTCATTCTTGTTAATTGATTAGTTCTTTTCTCTGACGACAGTGAGTTTGTCTTTGATAAACATGCATGCTCAATGCAGTGCTAAGTTCTGAAAATTTTGATCTTTTTAGAGGGAACTAATTATGGGCCTGTGAGAAATCCCTACCATTTTAGGATTTGTTTCAAGAAGAGGTGACTAAGTAACCAAGAAAAAGAACTGCATTTGGGGACAAAACACCTACACAATCCTTGTGCAGACAGTTGTGACAAGTTTAGCTTCATCGGCACACAATATTTTGTATTAAGAAGAGGCTTACATTTCAATGTCACAATATGTTTCACAGAGAACACAAAATAAGTATAAATAGAAATTCCTTCTCTTCAGTTGGGAGGTTCTTTGGGACCAAACAAAGTAAAGACAGTCTCCTTCTCTTGGAGTCTTAAAGGAAAACAGACTTCTTTGGAATCAGAGTGGACTGCTCAAAACAGGATCCTTCTGAAACATAACTACCACTCAGGAAGATTTAACAGCAACTATTAATACAAGGCAATAGTTAACAAAATCTCTTTACTGTATTCTATTTTCCTGTCTGACTTTCCAGTAAATTAAACTAGCTGTTGAATGCAAACCCAGGTACTACCATTTAAATGATACAGTAACAACCAGATTTCAAAAAGCAAAAATCTGGGAAAATATTACTTCATTAAAAATTATGAACATAGATCATCATTTCTCTTTATGTTGCAGAAGACATAGACTCTTGGGTTTTTCCAAAGTACAGAGTAATCTGGTAACAGCACAATTAATTTCTTCAGAAGAGAATCATTTCAATTAAATTTACATATTTAAATTTTGTGGGGTATATGACAAATAGTAAAAAGGTGATGTTCATAATTCTTGTGATATTAATTTTGTTCCTGCATTTAGTTTTCTAATTTCCAGGTACTAAAACAGATTATTTTATAGTAACTTAGAAATTTATGTAGTTGGATAATAAGACTTAATTTCTGCAGCTGACTATGATTTCATTATTTTGTATTTTTAAGTATTAGGATATAAAACTCTCTAAATACTTTTAACAACAAAGAAAATATTTTTCTGTGAATACCAAAGGAAAAATGTTCATTGAACGTTTTTTTATTTCGACTGGCAGAAAAAATGTAGTACATCATATAGGAAATAAACAAAATTTCCAGACATTTATTTACTTGCCAATAAATTTCAAATATTATTATGCTACATTGTAAAGAGTACTAAGAGAACATAAAATTTTTAATTAAAAAGCGTTAACTGCATTATTTATTCTATTATTCTCTAATTTGTCTTTAGCATTTAATTTGAAAATATACTCAAGTCTATTCTAAGATTAAAAAGTTTGAGTCCTAGTCAGGGTACATGCCTGGGTTTTGGGCCAGGTCCCCAGTAGGGAGTGCTCAAGAGGCAACCACACACTGATGTTTCTCTCCCTCGTTTCTCCCTCCTTTTCCCTCTCTAAAAATAAATAAATAAAATATTTTTAAAAATAAAATATTTTTAAAATTTTGTAAATGTAATATATTACCTTCACTGTTCCTTATTATTTAGGGCTATTTAATAAACTGGCTTGAATTTTTTGCCCAGGTTACAAGCTAAATGAAGATGTATGGTATTATTATAAGTTATAGGTATTGAAATCTCTTTCAATAAAAATATTATTTTTGAACTTTTATCTAAGAAAATAGCAGTTCCTGAGACGTCAGTGCAGTTGGTCATCCCCAACTGTACGACATCCAATTGCACACAACGAATCACAATTAGGTGCTTCCACTTGGGAGGGAAGGAGGAAGCAGGGAGCTTCTGTGTTCCTGGTGTAGGAAATAAGGCATGAGTCCCTGGGCATTTAGCATCCAGCACGGCAGGAGTGTGGGTGCAGGGAGACAATGGTGATACAGACAAACTCGACATGGATTGCATCATCCAACAGCTGCCGGAAGTGAGAGGGTCCAAGCCTGGGGACAATGCTTGAGAATGAATCACAGGGCTGTGACTAAAATCCCAGCAGATCTTTCTCAGTCAGAAAGATCTGCTAGAATTTGAAGCACCACTCCAAGTGTGTGGTGATATCCATGAACAATGTTACCGGGAAGACCTGAGTTAGGGGACTCCCTCCTTCTCGGTCCTTGTTTTGTTGGTGAGAAATGAATTAAGCGAGGGACAACACGTATACTAGACATGAGTTAGTAAGATTATTCATGAAATACACTTGAGCATGAAGCTGCAGGTGAAGCACCAGGCTACTCTGAGTGCCCTGTCTATTGGGGTTTTAGAGGTTTTTTACTTGCAGCCAGCTCTAGGTTCCCCCTCCTCCTCCCTTCCCTGGACCTTGGCATGAGCACTCAGTTTCAAAGTCTTCCTTTTCCAGATGGTGAAAATGATACCCACAGCACTCCAAAGGCTCTCCTCCTGCACTCTTATGCTTTCTATTGTGATTTTTGGAACGCCTTGCAATCTTACCTGGGCTCAGGACAACTGAATTAATGGGTGAGACATGTCTCTCTTCCCCTCCTTGCCTTGGTTTTCTATCTGTTCTGCCTAAAGGCAATAATAGCACTATGAATTGTTTTGACTTTTTGTATATGGTGGTTTTCCGCCACAAAGCAACTACCTGTTTCTTGGAGACTGTGTGGACAGTGAGAAACAGTGACTGGAGACTACCTGCCTCTTAAGGCGTTCAAAATCAAATATCTTGAGAATTTCTTCTTTCTCAGAGGAAACCACAAATGATCCAGCATCAACAGAATTTGTGCGTTTTATGATGAGGATAAAACAAAATATAACATTAAACTATGGGAAACCTTCACAGAGTGCTTGAACTATTTACCGATAGCAGCCATGACAGGTAAGACAATATTTTGCTGTGACTAAGGTTTATCACACATTTTCAATTTATGGAGCAGATTCGGCAATTTATGCAACCAATTGATGTCCTAGATCAAGATATTATTTCTGACATTGTAGTCTGACCCCAATAAATATGCCTTAGGCTGCAGTGAAAATGACACAGGAGTGTCCTGCACATTTGGTGCAGAAGCAGTTGCAGAATTTCTCCACAAACACGATTTGAACCTTATATGTGGTTGAAGATGGATCCAATTTTTTTTTGCAAGAGGCATTTGGTCACTCTGTTTCCTGCACCCAATTATTGTGGAGAATTTGACAGTGCAGGTGCCATGATGAGTGTGGAGAGAACACTAATGGGTCCTTTACAGGTTTTAAAACCTGCAGAGAAAAAGAAGACAAATGCCTTAAGATCCTTGATACCTCCAAGGGTTTTGATCACAAAGCAAGCAAGCAAAAAAAAAAAAAAAGATGTCATTTTCATACTGCCTAATTATAACATATAACCTTCATTTTAAAAACTGTAATGTGTATTGGTCAACTTAATCAAATTGTGTGTTTGTGGGGCCCTCTCTTCCACTTTTTGAATTAATGAATGGCATTTGCCAGTTACAACAGCAAATAAAAGCCTTCACTCCCAAGAAAAAAAAGTTTTGTTTTGAAGTTCTCTCTTCCTTTTGCAAACAATTCTAAATATTTTGTTAAAGCTGTACACTCCAGGACAGCTCATCCTATCTGAGAGGTAAGTGTGCAATTTACTTTTTTAAAATTCATTACAACACAGGAAAAATATAAATTCTTGTTTCCTTTAGCATTATAAAGAGAACCTTAACATGTTCAATCTGTACCGGTAATTGTCATAAAATGCATACTGTTGATTAAAACCACTGTGAACTTCTTTTAATTGCAGAATTTGTTTCCGAGGTCATGCTTATTTCTCTCATGGTCTTGTCATGTACAAACTGGTTTTTATAGCTATCAACATTATGAGCAACTTTTAACCTTGCCAGCATCACTGGCATAATGTACATTTAATCAAAGCACGCTTTCCTCTGCCATATACTTAAAACGGTGACTAAAGCTATTATTCTTAAAAAATCACAATTATAGATAGACATAAACCCAAAATGATATCAGCCAGAACTCTTTATCTAATTTTACTGAGTCTGTTTTATACAACTTAATATATTTTTATTCAATTTGAACAAGTTCTCTTAACCACTGAATGACTAAATATAATCACTTATTTTAAAAACATATTTGTTTTAAAGGATAAATTTATTTTTTACCTGTTCTATGCTTCAAGATATAAATTTCATCTTAAATATAAGTGTAATTTAGAAATACGGTATGATATAAAATTGTCATTGCCAAGGGAGAACTATTTGTAAGTGAGAAATGGAGGCAAAAGGAAGACAGAAAGGCATCATGTTTACCCAATACAAACAAAGATTTAAAGAAACACTTTTTGGAGAAATTGTTGTAGATAAACAAGACTGAAAGAGACAAGAGTGGGAGAGATCAGAGAAAGGGAATGAGAATAAGACTCTGAAGGAAGAAGATAGGCAACGGGCTGGGGTACTGTGCATTGTTCTGACTACACGAGTGTAGGCTGCTAAGATCCTCATGTTTTTCCTGTCTGAGAGCCCCTGGGCCCACGCTGCCGCATCCCATCGCTCATTGTCTTGGTAATAGGAACCCCCCTTTGTGGTAAAGGCATTACAGGGAGAAAACCAATGTCAATAAAACTGTAATTTGAGCAAGTCTGTATAGGGCCTATTCAGCTGCATCTTCAGAGAAAGAATAAAGAAAAGGTTAGTTAGAGTTTTCCACATAAAAAAGATGCCATCCTCTGGAGCAGAAATGCGACTTATGTTTGTAAATATGTTGACTAGAATCTGTGAGCCAGGGGAATTCTTCCAAGTCTAATCCTCCTGCATGGGAGGGTTTAATCAGGGTAATGTTAAATACATCCTTCATGTATTGTGTGACTGGATTTTCTCACTTATGCTTTTCATACATTATTTTAATAAGTATAATACATTATTTTATTTTTCATAAGTAAACCTTAAATATTAGACACATGAGGTTGGGAAGACATGGTGCTCCCTCTCCCAATACTCAGTGTGGAGTTCAGAGTAATCTAAGCAGCCCTTGACTCAGAAGGTCCTCCCTGCTCTCCTCTTTACTTGGAAGGCCTGGGTGTGCTCATAGAGGAGGACCAGATGATGAGTCCACAGTTTGGAATAGTGGACAAACTGGTGGTTATCCAGTGCTTACAGACTGAAAGGCATCCCATGCTGATGGGAATAGAGACAGACTCCATCAGAGTCTGGCATGCTTGCCTGGGATGTGGTTGCATTAGATATTCTACACCCAGATCCACATCTTACTCATTTATTTCAGGAGTGTTTCAGTAATGGGAGACATTATTTTCCCTGAAGAAAATATAGAGGAGGGGTGCCAAGTTATTAGAGGAGAAAATATTTTATCAAAGGAGGAAAAATTCTTAAAAGGACAGGTGTTATAAAAATATTTCTGTACCCGAGATATGGCCCTCGTGATGTCCAGGAACATCATTGTCTGTCTAGCATCTAGAATACCTGTAAGGAAATAGGAGGCTCTTTTATGTGATGAATGGAACATAAACACTCTACAATTTTCCTGTCTGTTCTTCCCTGAATATGTAGTTTACTAATTATGTAGGGGGTTGCTTTATTGGCTATGTTTACTCAGCATAATTTTTTCATTATTACATAATTACATGTCAACTTAAATAACATTTTCTGCTGGTTTTATTCCTTAACATTTTTTACTATTAACTAATCTTCCTGCTTTCCCCCTCCTTCTATAGAATTGCCTCCCTATAAAATATCTCACAAAATGGTCACACTGCTGTATCAAAAATAATGAGAAACTACATTATAAGATACTTGTTCACCTGGTAGTGAAGTCATATTTTTCAAAAGCTGTTTTTATTTAAGCACAGCATAAAGGTTATAAAGTACATATATATTAAGTACAGTGTTCAAAGAACTTTTATGAACTTAAAACACACATGTTCCTACTTTTATTTACTCTATACATGTTCACTTTTTATTTTTCTGCCATTACCTCACCTCGGTACTAACTACTACTCTATTTGGAATATTTTATGAATGTAGGAATCTCAATATGTTCTTTTTTGTGTCTGACTTTACTCAGGCAATATTATGTTGGGCAATTCATCTATGGTGTTCCTTTATATTTCAGATTCACATTCAATTATAGGAATAAACCTCACTGTTTTAATTTATTCTACTATTAAAAGTGTTAAATACAAAATGGAGGCCAGAATTGAGAATTCCCTGAGCATATGAAACAATTTATATGCATAAGAAAAACTAAATCTAACTTATTACATGGACATAAGTGAAACTTAGGTTATTTCATGTAAATGTCTCTGATGATCGTAAAAGAAACTTAAGTCATTGTCCTCAACAGTGGTATTGTATAAGATAATCACTTCCAATTAATGCCTTCTTGTCTAGAACCCCCCCATTGTCATGTCCAATCACTGTAAAGGTTAAACACCATCCTAATTTTCACTTTATAATAAGCCATCATATAATTTGATGACTCTGAGCTTCATAGGAGGTTTCAGTTTGAAAGCTCCCAGTTGATAAACTGGTCTTATACGCAAAATAAATTCTCGTTAAATACTTATTAACCTAATGATTTTAATTTTGTTATTTCTGAATTTTTGGCAATAGGGGTTTGAATGATTCCATTTTAAAGCTGTGTGGATATTGCTTTAAACATTCTTACACAGGTATATCAGAGCAAATATTTATGTATTTCTCTTTCATGTATGTCTGCAAAAGAATTCTGAGCCATAAGGTACATACATGTTGGTCTTTAATAGTTACTGCCAAATGGGTTTCCAAACTGTCTATAATAATTCATAGTCCTATTACTATTATACTGGTAATCTAGTTAATAGATTATTCAACACATTATTCAAAGTTATGTTTTGTTCTAAATTTAGCCATATTAATATGTTTTTATGACTTTATTAGTTTTTGCTTGTCTGTTTCTCCTTACCTTTTGTAAACATTATTTGAATTTCATACAATAAATTTTACTAATCTATTGCTTTTAATTATAGAACATTACTTATTGATTTATTTTTCCATATTTATGTGCTGTTCCAGATATCATGATATGCATTCCTAAATTTTTAATCTATTTAGAAGTAATATTATACCACTTCACACAATATATAAAAAATTTCAATCATACAGATCCTCATATGGTATTTTCATGCTATAGTTATCATATGCATTACATCTAAAACATTATAAACCCCACCAAACACCATTACGATTTTTTCTTTAGTAGCTATATAGATTTTTAAAGAAAATGAAAGAAAGCCTAGTCTTTCATATGTACTTGGCTATTTACATTTGCAACACTCTTCATTCGTTTTTTAAAAATGAGTTTACTCCTGGTGCCATTTCAGTAGGACTTTCATCACCCTAAGTGTGTATATAGTGACCAAAACTATTCTTAGATTTAATTTATCAGAAAATATGTTTATTGAATTTTCATCATTGAAAGCTATTTTACTGGATGTACAATTTTGAGGGAAGTTATTTTTTTTCTTTTACCACTTTAAAGATATTTGGGGGCTGTTTTCTAGGCTGTGTGGTTTTTATTAGGAGTTGCAGTCATTAAATTATTCTTCTGAGATAATGTCACATATTATTCTCTGCCTGCTTTCAAGATTTTCCCTTAATTGCCATTTTTCAAAGGTTTGTCTATGAGATGTCTAGAATTAATTCTCATTGAATCTGCCCTCTGTGCAGGTCACTGAGCTCCTCAAATCCGTACAGTTATATAATTCAACAAATTTTGAAATTTTAGCCACGATTTTAAATCTTGCTTCTTAATTCGTAGAGGAAACAGATGTTATAATTCATTCAAATTCTGGCCACCATACCTGAAAATAGGATCAATTCTCATCACCTCTTTGATTCGGTGTTCCCAAGAGTTCTTGAAAATTTTATATTATGTTAGCTCTCTTTCCCTTTTTCTCTTATCTTTTAAAAATGTCTAGGTCTATGAAAAATGCCTGAAACATTAGAGGCATTATATAATCAGTGAATACTTTAATCCTTCCTACTATTTCATATTTAAAATTAGTTCTCAAGCTACTAAATTTTCCCATCAAATATTTTCATTAAAATTAACTGAATTTAGCACCTGATTTCTTTTTCAGCTTAAAAGATATCACACAAAACACAAAGTTTAGGATATAACGATGATTTATAACACATTAAACAAGCATATAACTATTACTCCAATGAAAAAATCAAACTTTAACTGCATCTAAAACCATCTTTCATGTCTCTTCCAAATTGCTTCTACCTAGGGTAGATTAAAGTGAAATACCATCCCCTTGTTTCCTACTTTCCTTACATATCGTGTCTCTTTTATTTGGGGGAATCTTTATTATTACTATCATCACTATAACATTGCAGAAATAAAGTCAGTGTCAGCTTCTGGGCCCAGCGCATGACAGATGCAGCTTATGCTTCTTAATTTTTGGAAGACTTACACTTGGACACCACCTACAACGTAAAAGGTTTGTATGCTATGGATGAGACAAGCATACTGTGAAGAGACAGAGGAGTGTAAAAAGACCCTGAAGAATGAGAGGTAATGGAAGTGAGGGTGAGCAAGGGAAACTGAGTGAAGGAAACATGTGGAAAGTAGATTTTCCCAACCTAGCCAGCCCTGCTGAAGGAATAACATAGTACAGAATATGTCACAGTCAGGTTGCCACGAAGCTCCTGATCCCAAAAGTTAGTAGAAAAATAAGAAGCTTCTCAGAGCCATCTTCTTTACCATGTAGCAACAGATCACTGGCATAAGATAACAAATAACTTGTATACTACTTAGTCCTTATTTCTCACAACCCAGAATTCTAGCATTGTTGCTTAATCTGGTCCTTTTTTTAAAAAAAAATGTTATGTAATTGAAATATACAAAATGTTTATTGGTATGTTTTATTTAACTCAGTTCGGCTGTAAGTTGCATATCTGTGTTTGTGTGTGATTCTTTCTTCTTTTTCATTGTATACAATGAAATAATGCCTTTATATATACACACATATACACTGTATGAATATACAAAACAGTATAAATTTTCCTGTGATGAATATTCTAGTTATTCCACAATTTGGATTATTATGAATAAGACTTCTATAAATGTTTGCAAATGTTTTATTGCAACCTTAAATGGGTTTTTGTTTTATTATCAATAAGAATGAAATTATTAAGCCTTAAGAATGTACCTAGATTTTCAATTTCAGGAAGCAATAAGGACTGCTTCTATAGAGATGTGCCAATGTACACCCCCACCACCAGTGTTTGAGAATGTCAGTTCCTCCAAATGCTTGCCAAATTAAGGGCTATTAACTTTTAATCGAATCTATTCCTGTGGATATCTCAGTGTGACTACATTGTTTTTCACTGATAACAAATCAGAGTGGTTACCTTTCCATAGTTTATTGGCCACTAGGATATTGTGTCCTATAGAGTGATTGTGTAATTGTTAAAGTCTCTTGTCCATTTATCTCTGATTCTCTGCCTTTGATTTAGAAAAACTTTTCTATATGAATTTTTAAAATATATATTAGACATAAGCCCATTGTTTATATGTGACTCAAATATCTTCTCTCACTCTATAGGTTACATTTTTATTCTGTTGATAGCATCTTTTGATTTAAATATTTTCTTCATTTTAATGTCATTTTCAATTTTTCATGTTTAGTAATTTTGTGTCCTATATGAGTATCTTCCTTAACATTAATGCAATTGTTATATCCTCATATATTATTATCCATACATCTTATTTATTTTTGTTCATATTTAAATCTATAGACCAGATTATTGTTTTTCATTTTGTAGTGAAGTAAAGGTCAATTTTTTCATGCTTTTCGTTTGACTATCCAGTCCTTTATTAAACTGGTATTGATCCAAAACTCTTTAATGGGAAGAATGGCCCTAGCTGTGTTCTGTAAGGCCAGCTTGTTTTAAATTATGTAGCCATAGGTACTTGGTATTGCTTCCAGAGTCTTTTCTGTTTCACTGACCTATTTGTTTACCCTGTGTCAGTGCCAATTTTCTGAACCACTTTAATAGATGTCTTAAAGTACAGCAGAGTATATTCACCCTCTGTGTGCTTTTTCAAGATAGCCTTGGCTATATTTGCCTATTGAATTTCCATATTCTTTTTAGAACCAAGTATTACACTTTCACAAAAACAACTCAAGATTTTGATTATGGTTGATGCATCATAACTAAATATAATTTAGGGGGACATATGAATTTTGTAATATTGATGCTGCTAATCAACAAATAGGCTATATTCCCATATTATTAAGGTATTCTCAATTTACTCTGAAAAGTTTTATACCTTATTGTGGGAGAAATCTTAATTGATTTTATTTTTAATCACTTGGTGATTATGCCACTCTAAAAGTTATATTTTTAAATTTCACCTTTGAATTTTTATAGTTCTTTTATAAAAATAAAACCGAAATTGCACTGTGATATTATATCCAGTATCCTTGTTAGTTGCCTTAGATTCTGACAATTCAATTTCAATCTTACTAAAGTTAGTCATTTTAATTGAGAAGTAACAATCACAAATCTCTTGATTCTTTTGCCTCTTGTCTGATGTATTTGTCTTCATCTTTGTACCATCTTTGCAGTTGAAAGCACCTATATTTCATTTGAATTGCTGAAATAGTCTCCCCATTAATATTTTACATTCTCTCCTATTCCCATTAGTTTCCCTGAAACAGGGCCAATTCTTTCAAATTTCAATTTGGGACATATTCCCTTGTTTAAAAATGTTAATGGCATCTACCACTTTTTTTAGTCCAACATATTGTTTTCTGGATTTGTCCCTGCACAACTGGAAAGTCTGTTACATGCATTATGACGGCTTTGTCTTCCATGTTCTATGTATAGGGTTATCACTATATATATAGAATGCCCAGTTAAAATTGAGTTTGAGGTAAACATTATATACACACACACATATGTACACATATGCAACATATTATATGTATATAATATATTGCATATGTCATGTACAATATATAATTATATATTACATATACAACACATACTATATATTATTATATACAATATATAATATGTACTATGAATATAATAAGCATATATTATGTACATATAAGTACATAATACACTGTAGCATGCTATTATATATGTAATGTATATTATATGCTATATAGTATACTGCAGTATTGCGTACGCTGTACTATAGTACATGTAGCATATAGCATATATGGTTTAATATTATATGCTGTAGTATGGCATATTATTATATATAATATATACTATAGTACAGTTCGTATATAGTATAATATATACTATACTAGCATATATAGTATAGTATAGCATATGATATATATGCTATAGACTGTATCTAGCATATACTATACCATAGCATAGTATAGTATATATAGTATACTGTATTATACACAGTATAATATTATACAGTGCAATATAATATATTTTATTATAGTATATGATATAATACGCTATACTTAGTTTATATGAACTAAGTGGTGGGGGGAATGCTGAGGAGTGGTAGGTGCAGGGAGGAGGGGTATAAAGGGGAAAGAAGAAAATATAAAAAATCAAACACAAAATGTACATCATATATTATTTCAGGGACAGAATTTATATATATATTTTTAAAGTACTTCTTGTATACCTAAAACTAAGCATTTTTATTCCTCCTAGATATGGTTATCTTATACACAGGTAAACTTATGAACCCCAGTAACAAATCACGCTCTTGGAAACAATTATTCATTCATAAATTTGACTAAGATGGAACTGTGATCACCTTGGACATTTTCCTGGGCCTGTCTATATAGAAGTGTTTAGTTTTTATCTGTGCTTTCTATCTGTAGGATGATGTTATTTTTAACTTGCTTATGGACATTTTTGTCTTAAGAAATAAAATAAAATCAAAGTTAACCAGAGAGATGGAAGTATGTAGAAAACAAGAAGAGAGTCAGATTATTGATGTGAATCCCTGAATCCAGTTGCGGAAATAACGACCAACTAAATAAGCAAAGACCAACCAAATGAGAACAGGCAAAGGCAATCTGTTGAGACTTAGCACACAAGAAGGCCAGCTGCCATCACGAGAGTTTTGGCAGAGACTCCAAGGCAAGCACAAGAGTGAGAGAGCTTTATAGTAGACAAAAAGGAAGGCTTTAAGTGCCTCCTGATTGGAGGTTGTTGGCGTGGGGAAGCTGTAGACGGGCTAAGCAGAAGTGAAGCATCCTCTGCAATTAGCTCTCTGGTTGGCTCAAAATTGGAAGTGCAGAAAAATAGGGAAGCTGCCAGTGACTCATAAGTATGGAGCATTTAGAACTGGTTGTTATAGGAGTTATTATTTGGTTTCCTGGACTGTCAGTACAGATAACAATCTGGTGTTCTGCAAGTCTGATTTATAGTAGACCAGCTTCCTGGGCTGGTTGCTATTGATACTGGGATGTTTCCCTGGGAAGGTCACTGCATGTTTGGGGTCAGAATTCCATTTTTATACATGGTCTGGCTATTATCCTTCTATATTCAGTCTTTCACAGTCGCATATGAATCAGATTTGTTAATAATGTGAATCAATATATTCCCCTTCATGCTTAATCTAGCTTGAGGTAAATGTAAGTCATTTGCCTAAAGAAGAATTCTGACACATATGAAACCTTCATATATTTTCCACCCATTTTGTAACACAAAGAGATAAATTATGAACATAACCTACAATACCCAGCATAATTGGCTCTGGCTCTTTAGTGTATCCCTGCATCGATTTATCAGCAATTTATAAGTACACAAATACCATCTTCACTTTCTACCAACTCCTTTAAGCAATGGAGCATTTTCACCCGTCAGCATGTTGCTCCCCACGTTTCTTCTTCCTGAAGTGTTCTGCATGCAGCCCCTTCCTTGCCCAACTCATCACTATTGTTTTAAAAATTAACGCTCACATATTCTCCATCTCGGTTAAAACAACTGTTCTCCAGGGAAATTTTCACTGACCTCTAAGACAACTTCAGATACCTACTACACTGTTTTATAAACCTGAACTTTTCCATTAAATACCACACCTCGCTTGTGATCAATAAATTAACTGTTGAATTTATTCTTAAATATCTTTTCATTCTGCTATGGGTGAGGTACCTAAACTTTTTGTTATCTGCTAACCCTTGTAATACGCCCAAAGATGGTGATCAACATATATTCATTATATGAATGAATGTAATATTCTTCTATGTATTTTTTAGAATAAATAGATTAATTATATGCCTCAAAATGTTTAACTATTTACTGGACAAAAATAATTGTAGTTATAATTAAATATAAATTAAATGAACTAAGTTACATAACTTAATGAAATAACAATGTAAAGCATTTCATTAGAAATATGAAATAACACTGAACTCAGAATTGAAGCCTCTAACTCTGGCCTCTCTGTAACATGCACATAGAATTACTCTCTAGTAAGTCATCCGCATTGTGCATATTTGTATATGAGCATAACAAAGTCACATACTCTCTTCTTCACATGTGCATATTCAATATTTAATCAAACCTCTTAAAATTATCAAATAGATCTAGAATTTGTCTTGTGGTTTTTTTATATTACATTTCATGCTTTATTTTAGAAAACTTTCTGCAATTTACTCCTGGGTATTTCTCTAAAATGTTACTAAAATTCAATAATTCAAAAAAAAGTATTTTATATTGTGAGAGGAAAATGAACAGCAAGAGAGAGAAAGATAGGAAGGAAGGGAGGCAAGAAAGAGAGACCTATAATTTTCTAACAAATTACTTGGAATTACAGTTTACATAGAGCTAGGACATGATCTTGTAACAGGGTGCATCCAAGAGAGGAGCCCCAAATAGGGATTTGTAATAGGGTCCAGAAGAGCTTGGAGAAAATTGGCTCCACACCACAGGGCCACACCTGCCCAGAATGATGGCAGCTGTGGCCAATTGTGAGAGGAGCCGGAAATGGGGCTGCAGAGGAAGATTGGTGCTGGGATTTAAACAGAGGCACCGGAGCCTTTGGGGGTCTTTCTTTTTGGGACCACGCGTCTGTTTAGGACCACGTGGCTTTGGTGTCTTGGTTGGGACCATGAGGTTTGGGTGAGAGTCAGGACCATGAGGCTTTGGAAGTGCTCCCTTTTGCCACATGGAGGGTGCTGGGAGGACTGTGTGCATTTGTGGGGAACTTTAGTTTGTGTTATTTCAAATGAATAATAAATTCCTTTCCTTTTCATGAATCTCTGGCATTGAGAGATGTCTTTCCTCTGGCGGCGGACATAACAAACCTGGGGGGTTCCTTTTGGGTAATAGTATATTGCCTCGGCTGCCCTTGGTTCCCCCTTTTGTACTGTAACAATCTAATTTCGTGTCTGGAGGAGCATAATATACATTCTGGTTAAGCAATTTCTTGATGGCTATTTAGTTCTAAGATTTTATATGTATAGTGTTGTTTATAAACTATAATATTTATAATTATAATAAATAAAAATATATAGTTTTTAAAAAGAAATAACAGACTCCAAATGGGGCCTCTTGTGCTAATCCCCACATCAGCAAACCAAGCCTTAATATGTAACCTAATTGCAGTCTCAGTCTCTCCTAAGCATGTGACTTTTAACCAGTTAATCTGGAGTTAACTGGTCAGCACTAGTAATCTGCTTGATAGATCCCTGCCTTCTGCGAAAGGAAAGGTGACTTCTGAAACAATCCATTCTTGGCTAGTGACTTCCTTGTCTCATTCTCGTGTGCCTGTGAAAGTCTTCTATTTGTACAGCTCCTTGGAGTGTCTTTCTGTCTGCGAGATCAGACACTCCCCATTCAGACGTCAATAAGTAAAGCCAATTACATCTTTGAATTTACTCAATTTTTTAATTTAAAAATATGTATTCATGAACATAATAGTTTTCATTAATAGAAATCTGGGGAGATTGATGCTAATGTGAGAAAACTACAACTTGAATATTTTATACTTTTTAAAAAATAAAATAGGGAAAATCTATTTATTTGAATTGGATCTTGCACTGGTCTCGACTTTTAAGAAGTGATGCCCTGTCTAGTGACAAAATACCATTGTTGTTTCCTGGATATCCTAGTTGTTACCCTTAGCCATAGTTAAAGTAGTCCATAAGCTAACTGAAATAAAAACCAATTAAGAGCAACAATCGTAATTGATATGAAGTTATAGACTTCTCTTGACAAATTCCATTTGATGGGTTAAAAAAATAGCCCTTGACATTTTGCTACACGAAAGTTAATTGCTCTCTGGTTCCAATTAGAATGACACATAATTTAAAATGAGTTGCTTAATGTGTTGTTCTGAAGGAAAAAAAAGACATATAACCTGATGTGACCACGATTTAGTAATTCATTGTCACAATTCACACAGAGCAATCGAACTAGAAATTTCCTGCTGGATGATGATTAGAGATGTCGTTCAAGGTCACGTATTCATTTCTCTGGGGGCCAAAGTTCGGGGACCACCATGTATGTGTTCTAATGTTGACTGATATTAGCTTTGGGGGAAATGTCCTCATTAAAAGTCCATGATAATAAGCCTTAACATTTAGCAATTGATAATAATAGCGATAGAAGAATAAAGATCAAGCAAAATAAAAGAAAATGTAAAATATAATTTTATTATATTTCAGATTGACTTAGTTTTCAATGGTGCTTGCCTTAGCTTAGCTAATTACAAAATACCTTGAAAGACAATAATACAAAATTAATCAACAAAGTCTATGAAACTAAAAAAAAAGAGATTAATGTAGGCCGAAGCAGCATGAAAATAGTTGGTCTTAAACTAGACATTAAAAGATTTAAGAAAAGGTAAAAATACTGCAAGTCTTTGTGAATGAAAAGGGCAAATGGAACAAAATGATACCAGATTGACCTTGAGAAACAATTATAAAAATCAATTACCTGAAGAAAGCTTTAAAATTTTTTATAATCTTCACAAAAGTGGTAACACTATTCCATTTTTCTTTTCTTTTGAAAATATAGACTTACAGACTTATTTTCAATTATTCTGTTCACATAAATAGTCCATAAGCAGTAGAAAATAAAATGGATGTTAAAATAAAAAAGCAGGTCAAGATTCAGAGCGAAGAGAGGACGGAGGGAGCCTCTGGAGGCTGGTGCAAAAACACAGAGAATGAGGTGTTAGGAATCTGCCAAGATTCAGGCCCAGCTGCCCAGGACCTGATGGTGCAGAGAAGACAGTGGGAAGAAAGAAGCCACCATCTTCCCAGCCTGATCCTTGAAACACAGTGTCAAGACTCTTCTCACCCCAACAGTGGCAAGAGAGAGTTGACTTGGTTAGGATAAGATGCTAGGTGAGGTGTCCCGAGGAGCTTCCCCAGAGAACGACACAGTCACCTCTGTATCTTAAAGCATGTGGATAGGAGGATGGGATGAATGCCACTGGGTCAATCTACTTACCACCCAAGCCAATCCAGGGCGCCGATCTCAAGGAGCTGAAGCAAGGGCAGCCACACCGTCAGCAGAGACTGTGGATAGAATTGAATAATGGGCAGAGTGAGCAAGTGCAAGAGCCATCCACAAGCAGGCCCATTCCTTTAGTGAGAGGGTGGAAACCATTTGGTGCTCAATCTTTCTTGTGACCTCCATATAGCATAATATATGGCTACAATATGCCATTTTCCTACTAAGAAAGTCTATATATTCTTCTATTTTCTAGGTCAAAATAATTTGTATATTGAGAATCCTCACTAATATTTATCCCATATCCTGAGAAACCATGAATGTTTCATAGCTATCACATATTATTATATTTTCATAATGTTTAAGATATTTGTGATGTTTAAAAGAATAAAGTAACCCTGCTAAGATCTGGTCAAAGAGAAAACAGATATGTTGAAATGATACAAATTTTTATGAGCAATTTAATAATTTAATACTCTAAAGCAAGAAAGATACAAAGAAAAGTAGCATAATAAAGAATACAGGTAAAGAATATAGCTAAAAAAATTTGCTAAAAATCACACCCTCGTTAGAGTGGTCTAAATGAATTAATAGCAACTGTGAAAACAATCAGAGTTCTTCCAAACCAATCCAGTAATGCTTCATACATTTAGAAGAAACCAAGAGGAATGAGTGTTTTGCTGTCATAGTTTTACGGAAGAGTTTTCTCCAGTAAGGGCTAGCTCAAAACAGTAGAGCAGTGGAACAGACGGTTCAAATTCTTGTGTATATAAAATCAGGAGACAAATATATTGTTTGTTGCTGAAATGAAAGTTAAATGGCACACCAAAAATGTCCATAAGAAAGCTGCTTACAGAATGTAACAACTTCTCCCAGGCTCAAACATACTTCAGTTTATTTCCATTGCCACAATTCACACAGAGGGCCTATCCCTTGCTTTTTCATCCTTCCTGAAGTCAAGGTATTATACAATAAGCCACCCAGGTCGTTAGTGTCACCCCCTTCCTTTCACAAAACACTTTTGAGATATTGCATTATTGGTAGAATGAACTAGATACCATTAGACTATTGTCCATTTCTTTGTTTACGTTCATGTGCCACATAAATTAAAAATGTGAATTTCTATATGGAAATCAGATTAAAAGCATTAATCAAGGAAACAGAAGAGTGAAACTGCTTTCATGACATTTATCCCAAGATTGCAGCTTTTGATAGACGTTCTTTCTCTATATGCAGTTCTGGGAGTTTAAAAACATATGATTGATTTATATGTACAGTATGGGAAATATAAAAACATGACTGAAAATTTAGACAGACAAAATATTTTTTCCCTTCAAAGTTATAGAAAAGTTTCTCTTTCCAGTCTATGAAGATCTTTAAACTCAATTTTCTTTATCCATGTATTTTTGCTTTCCTACATGTGGCTTCACAGTATGCTTGTTAGTGTAGAAAGATGTCTTTGATAAACCCTTTTAGAGGTGCGAAGGGAGAGACTTTAATTAAGAACCAAATATAAACAGCCTGCCTGTCAATATTTGAGGTGCACTATTCAGAATAGCTCATAATTAGGTCCCCAGAGAACATGAAGCATTATGCCATTATCTGCCTAGAACATTATGCTCACCTAATTTTTCTGTCCACTTTCAATATTTTTATTACTTTGCACAATATAGAATTGAACTCTTAACATTATCACATCTGTCTAAACCTTTCCTTTTTTTTTTTGCCCTCTTCCTTCCAAGTCTCCTGTGAACAAATTTATAATCCTCTCCAATTATTAAATGAATAACTCTCATCTAGTTTGCTGGATTAAAAAGAAAGCTGATACGCCTCAGTATAAAACACTTACTAGTTTTCCTAGCAAATTTTGGTCTCATTTAACATTGGTTAAACACACAATCCTTTGTTAAAGTAATGTGTGGACTAGGCCCCAAATGAACTGACTGTGTTTTAAAGCAGTTTAGTGTTAGGAATTCAAAAAGCTAAGCTATATAGGATGAAATCATCATTTAATCTGAATATATTGTTGCTAGTGGTTTTTTTTTAATCATATGGGTGTCACTGCCAATGTAATGCTTGAAAATGTTATTGCTTCTGGGAACAACACTATAAATGACAACTGAGAACTCCAACTTCTGAAGCCATTACTGTAAGACAGTTTTGCTAGTTCAGCAGAGCTTTCAAAATATGCTATTAGACCAGTTCTGCATTTGTTTAGATCAAAGGCTTGTGAATAGTGTCTGAGATAACCCTTCTGTGACTAACAGATTTTTGTGCTAGACTGTAAATCCAAGTCATCAAGGGTTGGTTTAAAACACAGGAATAATAGACCACTTAATGTGAGCTAATCACCCATATCCATATTACTTACCACTATCTCCCAGTGTCTACCGTATTTACCATGAGGACGGTTTTTGTGAGATAGATAATAAATTGTCTTCACAAAGCTTGCACTTAAATACATGGTACACATTTGCTTGCTTCCCATTTTCTGGTTAAGAAACCCATTGAACTCCCATCTGTTTTAATCTTTTTGAACTCTGTATAATATTCCTTCCAGCTACAAATTTCCACTTCCAGCTAATATCTCTCTCTCTCTCTCTCTCTCTCTCTCTCTCTCTCTCTCTCTCTCTCTCCCTCTTCCCTTATCTCTCTGTTATTTGGCAAACAAGCCTCTAGACTTTCTTTTCTGTTTTCTTCTTCCAACCCAATTATTTAATTTCTGTGTATGGTTGTGTCCTATGACTATTCTATTGCTACATCTTAAGTCAATATCACTAATTCCCACATTGTTGATTTTATGTGAGAGCATATTTTCCTAATGTTTTTACTTCCTAATATTAATCATCATCCTTAGAATACTTCCTAAATTCTAGTTATATATTCCCAAATCTCATGTGATAACCTGTCTGATATTATTTAATAGGATCTTATTCTCTTGTCAAATGGGGAAAAACCTGAGGTCATCTTTATATTCCATTTCCCTCCATGAAAAATATTAGCCACATTTTGCTAAGTTTATCTTTCTAACAGTGCCTACATTTTCTCTGCTGCATTCACTCTACTATATTTCTCCATTTGGTGGCCAGTTTAGGTAGTGAGATCTTCAATGACTGATATGGAGAAAATAAATGCAGTATGATGTTTGCTGGGTCTGTGACTTTTTTGTGAGAGAGATTATATATACTATATTTAGATGTATATTTTGAATTTTAGATGTAAATTTATGTGAAATTTAACCTCCATAAGAAAGACTTTACCTTTGTGTCATCTGAGACTCTTAATTTGAAGAAATGCAGTTGAAAAGGTGTGAATAGCCCATTCTTCTCCTATGGTTACCCCATACACATATGCTATTAGATTCCAGTTCAACTTTTCCTCCTTTCTAAAAGAATTGATGAGTACTGCCATCCTGGTAAATTCTGATTATCACTGCTCATTTATCGGTTTTAGAATGTGTTTGACAAAGAGTACAGTCAAACTTCTTAGTTGTCACACTCCTTAGTTGTCATGAAACAAAGTAATGGTATGACATGGGCAACATAGATGCATATGTCAGCGTTTTCTTTCCTTGATATTTTGGCTCCTGTTTCTTCCACAGTCATAATATTATATAGTCAGCATTGTTATTCCTGAAGTGCTTTTTTCTCCCAACTACTCTAGAATCAGTAATGTTTTCAACAGACTACATTCACTGCCACTTGCCAACAGGTAATTTACTTCTCTATATTGTGGCTACTAGAATATTTAGTAGGACTTGCTCCCACATCTCAAGCCAATATATAAAAGGTGATGGTTTTTAACTAATGATTTTCCATTGGATTTCCTTCTGTACAAATTAAAATATTTAACTCATACATAAATGAGACTGTGTCAGTTTGAGGATAATTGACATACATATTCAATTTTTCTCATTTATATATATATATATATATATATATATATATATAGAGAGAGAGAGAGAGAGAGAGAGAGAGAGAGAGAGAGCGCTCTGATCTAGTTATGTCTCCTGACAATAAACTCAAAGAGTAGAAAACATGGCTACTTGCCCAAAGTTGAGCTGAAAAATGACCCTTATCTTAATTGATATTATCATCTGGTAGGGCAGAGTAATACTTATCAAAAGCAAATGTAACAAGTTCCTTTGTCAGAAAAGCTCATAATACAATGAAACCTATTTTAGGGAAAATTGACCGAGTCAAGGAGGACAGGAAAGATTTCCCTGAAAAGCTGGGGCCAGGCGACAAATAATGCAGATGTGTGTATTTCACTCTAGATGCAGAAGAAAGGCAGCTCTCTTGGGAATGTGTTGCAGAGGGAAAGACTGAATGGATGCAGATAGATGAGATAATGGGCTACCTGCTGTGTCTAACCGCAAAATGACAATAGGGTGGAACTGGGGAGGGTGGTTTGGTGATGTTGAGGAATGGTTGAGTTTGTAGGTGATCTTAGAGTTCAGGCAGCAGGGACTGTGTGGCTGGTGAGGACACTGATGGAGAACTACTTCTCATTGCCCTTCACTCAAGTCTGTAGGAGTTAATAAAAATCATTGTATTTTCTCTTCTAACTAATTCTTTTCCCTTACTTATCTCCACACCAATCAAGTCATTTAAAGGTTTATGTTCAACTGTGATTTTTGTTTCTTGGTATTTTCATTTCTCATTAAGCCTAGTATATCTGACTCTTGGCAATTACTCAGTGTTCACTTGAAATGAATTTAATGTTACTTTGATTTTCATCAAAATGTTGTTAAACATCACTACTGGCCAAAGAGCACAACTGGAAAGAAACAGGAGAATAATTATCCTTGCATCTTGAATTATATGGGTTATGGCACAAATATAGATGAGTGGAGGCTGTTATTATAAATATGTATTTTCATAACAATCTAAGTCCCTCGGACAGGATGTATAGCCTAAGAACATTCAGCAAATTAACTGTAGTCATTACAGGGACTGACCACTTAAACCAATTAATCCTTGTGTTGTCATAGCAAACCACAAGACAGAGAAAAGATTCTTGAGCTATTTAAAAAATGTCTTCAAAATTCATTATATGTGGAATCTAAACAATCAAAATAAACAAACAGAAACAAGCTCATAGATACAGAAAACATTTTGATTGTTACCAGATGGGGGTTTGGGAGCTAGGGTGGAAAGGTGAAGGGATTAAGATGTGCAGAGTGCCAATTACAAAATATCACAGGGAGGTAAAAGGCAGCATAGGGAACACAGTCAATAATGTTGTAATAAGTATGTATGGTGGCAGATGTGTACTAGATTTATCAGGGTGATCATTTTGTTAAGTTGTATAAATGTCTAATCACAATGGTATACACCTGAAACTAATATAATATTGTGTGTTAACTGTAATTGAAAATAAAAAAAAAGGTTTTTAATCTTATTATTTTCTTTCTTTTCTAAAGGGATAATGGAAGGTAATAATAGGTTTTGATAGACTTCACAATCTTGTAAATACTTTAATTTTTCCCCAATAATGCAACATCTTCAACTTAGTTGAAGTTTTCTTTTTCTTTTCACAGTTTCTAACTTTAGGCATTCATGGAAAGCTCAGATATTCATGGAAAAAAGGAGCAGTGAGGATGATGTGATAGATGGTATTTCACACATTTTGGAGTCAGACTGACCCAAGGATAATGTCCTGGACTTGCTGACTACGGACTGTTTAAAATTGAGAACACCATTTCAACACGTCAGTTTTCTCCTCTCCAAAATGCAGAGCACATCTGACTTGACATATTATTAAGATTACAGGTAATTTATTATAATATAGTTAGCAAAATTGCAGCTAAAAGAAAGTGCTCAAGGTGTGCTTAGTTTTCGTCTATTTGTTTTCTTAAGAAGCTCCTCTAGTTTGGATGTCCCTCCTAGTTTTATTGCCATTATAAAGCAACCTTAACAATATATGTATGTGATAAAAGATCCCACTTTAGCAGCTGTCTTCATTTTAAGCACAACTAATTGCAAAAGATCATGAATAATATCGCTAGTCAGAAAGCAGTATATCCATGCTGCTGTATGTATGCCACAGTGCCGGAATGACGTTTATGCATTCTGTGCAGGGAAGACAGCTGTGGAGACGGCTGAAAGAATTCTCTTTAAGTTAGTGTTTCCATTTAAGGCAAGGTAATTATTCCCAAGGCTTAAGTAGCTTCAAAATTTACTTTTTAAATAAATTTTGAATACAAAAACAAATGTACCTAAGTTCTTTTACATTTTATATTTCAAGGGATCATTATATATATATATATATATATATATATATATATATATATACACACATATATATTATCACACTTTTTTATAGGGAGAGCATTTGATTGAATAAATTATCAAAATGAGTTTCAGAAATAAAAAGAAGACTGGTATTGTCAATAACTATAATTGGGATTCAGTTCTAAAATTATTCTTGTTCAATTAGAATACTATAGTTTCTTCCTTGTTTAAAAAAAGAGAGAGGGAAATAGGCCAAATAGAGTCACTTTGCTAAGCCACATAACCAAACCAAAACTTAACAGCATTATTAAGTGAAGTTTAAGCCTCTCCCAGCAGAGGAGTTTTCAGCCAAATAGTTTGGAATTTCCTGATTAATACTAGATGACCTGGCCTAAAAAAAAATCCTTTCATTTCTTTTACTAATAACTCCCCTGCCACATCCTTTTCCCTATAAAAACCTTTTAGTTTGTACAACCTCTCAAGAGGCTTTTTACAGGCTAGATCATGAATTGCTTCATAAAGCCAATTAGATCTTCAAATTTACCCTGTTACATTCTGTTCTTTAACTTTTTTTCCTCTTCAGTAAAAGAATAACTTTTTATGTTGACAAGGCTAGGCATTCAATAATTGTTATTTCTCACTAACTGATCCTATAAGCAACAATTTTTGTTATTTTCACTTCTTTATTTCAGTGTATAAATCATCATTATCAATATATAATTTAGATAATGTTAAATACACTCATTTTAATTGTACAGTGTGAATTATTCTGACAAATGCATTTGATAAATACCACTTAGTCATTGTGAAAAGCTGACATAAAAAGTTGACATAAAAAGTTGAAAAGCATAGCTATTCTTTACAATCTCAAAAAAAAAATGCTTGCTGTCTCTCGTTTTGGCCTTGTTTGTTTAGGTTAACATTGTCATAAAAATGAAGATACAAATATTTCCATCACAAAAGAAAGTTCTTTTTGCAATTAATCTCTCATATCTTCTGTTTCAAACAAGCACACATCTGTTCTTTGTCCATGTAGAATAACTTTGATTATTCTAAAATGTCACATAAATGGAATAAAGCAGAATGTATGACTTTATATATGGATTCTTTGACCCAGTTTAATGCAACTAAGATTCATTCATATTGTTGAATGAACCCATTGCTTGTTTTCTTCCATTGCTTAGTAACATCACATGTTATAAATATATGGAAATGTGTTTCTTCATTCATTAGTTGATGGACATTTGGCTTTACATCCCCACTTTGGGGCTATTAATTATAAACATCTACATCCAAGATGAAGAGTGACTATTTTAGTATTTTCTTTTGCCTGTTCCAAGTTATTCTGGATACAAGCACATGTCAGAGCCCCTTTGGAAGAACAGATTCTAATTTTGAAAGTACATGTACCATTTAGAATAATTTTTATACAAACTTTGGTAAAATATTGATAATACATATAACTGAAAAAAATACTTAATTTCAAAACATATAGTACTGGGGTTTAGAATGAGTCACTCTAAGCTGTGCCTCTGTGGCAGCATATTGCTTTGAGCTGAAGGCAACTTTAGCTGTGAGTTCAAGAGAAACTTCTTTGGCCCTCACCCAAAGGACAAACTAGTAATTACTAAGCATGTTCTCTCCCTGAAATGAACTTCTGAAGCCCCAAGGGACATTATCTCATCCCTGGTTCAGAATGTCATATATACCCATTCTCCTTTCTATCTTTGAACTTCTTGCACATCAAGGTCTCTCTCTCATGTATACAGGGTTCATATATATATATACACACATGCACACACACACACACACATCTTTTATATATATAAAATTTGGTTATTTTTCTCTTGCTTATCTTTCATGTTTAGACAAGCCAAAAGAAACTTAAAGGCATAGGAAAGTCTTTTTCTCCCCTCACAGTAGGAGATCCTTGTAACTCTATAATAAGGAGCCAATAAACCAAATGCATAATGTACCATTATATTTTTAGTGCCTTTCAAAGACCAGAAGTTCCTTGTGTATGTGCGACCTGTCATATCTGTTTGCTTATGTCAGTGTACCTAAAATCTTCTCCTATATAGTATTCTAGATATTATATGATTTTAGTGTTTATATTTATTTCTGTGAACAATTTAAAATTATTTTATATTTTATGTAAGGTAATACTTGATATTTATTTTTCTGTACAGATAGCAATTTGTTCTAGTGACCTTGTTGAAAACACTTACCTTGGCATGCCTCTGAATTTTCAATTGACTATTTATTATGGGTCTGTTTCTGGACACTTTACCCACCTCTGTTTATGTATATCCGTGCTTATGCCCAAAACATACTGTCTTGAGTACTGGAATTTCATTGCAAGTTTTGAAATTGAGTAGTGTCATCATTTTGACTTTTTCCTTTTTTTATTTCTAAAAGTTTTTTTTTGTATACATTTTACACGTAAAATACATAATCAGCTTCTCTATCTTAAAAATATTTTATTTTAGAGAACAACTTCTGGTCATTGTCATGACCAGAAGGAAACTGTCCTCACTAAAACCACCATAGCTAAATATGAATATAATAGAAACAAATTAAAGTCTGAGAAATGCTCTATGGATGGCCATACAGGAAATGAAGAAATGTTTAATGAGGACAATCTACTAAATCTGGATGAAATCAGCGAGTGTCTGTATCCTTTGTGCCAAGACCCGTCCCCTTCCTCCACAGAGCTGCATGATAAACCTTTACGTAAGAGTCAATGCAAGAAAAAAAGGCTCACTCTCCATCCAGGTTTCACTCTACACTGCACAACCCCGCTAAGAGAACCAGGCCACCACATTCCTCATCAGCCACTAGCGTCGAATTTCAGAGCCTCTATCCCCTGTAAGAACAGTCAAGAATTCTGGGGTTCACTTTGTCCAGCCAGCCCCCACTTTTCAAGCAGGAGCTCTACCCCAGGACTTATATAATAATAAAGAAGTACTAACTGCCCTCTCGCCTCATCTCAGTTGTGGAATGGAGGTCTCATGCCAGAAAAGAAAATCCTATCCAATGGCTATCCCCTTTCAGTCCTCTTCCATAAACCAAGAATGCCACTCCAAGAAAAGCAAAGCTACTATCCTCATGTTCCACTCTGGATTAGTGACACAGAGGTTTTGCCCAGGAAGAGAGAGGATATAAGAACCATGTGCTCTTAAAATGTCTTTGTTGGAACTGACTTTATTCAGAATAGATAATGGAGAAATTTACACCTAAGGGTGCTGTTGAAAACAATAGAGGTTTTGTTAATGAACAATTGAAAGAAGGTTGTGACTACATGAGAGGAACAAGCTAAACCAAAGACCATCTAGAAGCATAACATAAGCAAGCACAGAAGGTGACAGATAAAAAAAAGTGCTTTCTGGGAGTCTGTGGAAGCAAAGGGGCCACATACTAACCCTGAAAAGCTCAGGGGAGGCCTGCATGGCAGCCTTACAAACTCAGAGACCTAAAGTAATCACATAGTATGGCCTGAAATTAAAACTTTCTAACTAAAAGCAGGTTGTGGTGAGCAGTCAATACCTGGGCTGGAATCTTTCCTGACAAAAATCAATCTTTACCTTAATTGAGCCTGTCTATTGGCTTTTCGAACTGCAATGACATATCTTTGGAATTGATAAATGTCCCTTTTACAGACCCCTCAAAGCGTAAGCACCCTCCAGAGCGGAGACCACAGATCCCTCATCGTTATTGCCGTCATGCTCATTGCTGACTGTTAACTACCCTGTACCCACCTGTAAAAAGTATGAGTGTGTGTCTATCATTTTACTTTTTGTCCATTCCCAGAGGTTCCTCTCCCCTGCCTTTGCTTCCTCCTGCCTCCCTCATGTAACATCAATGGATTTCATGTAACCCACTTATGTCTTCCCTTTTGATTGTAATTTATAAAATAGGGTACAAAACTGTCACTTTTCTGCAGCATCATTGTTACCGGGCATCTGGTGAGTGGGGAGGGACAGCTGAGGCAGCCTGAGAGCCTGCTCAGGCCCTGGAAAAGGGAGTGGTCATGAAGGGCCACAGGCGGTGGGATGGAAACTGCAGCCAGAGCTTAATAGGTTTCCATACCACCCGGTGCAGTGTAAACAAACCAGTGCAGGACGCCCCACCCCAGCAGAGATAACGTGCATGGCTAGAAAACTTTGTGCCCCCTTCTGGGAAATGGTGGCAGGGGGAGGACCAGACCTGTCAGTCTAGCCAGGATTGGCTAGAAAAGCAGGATGTTTCTGGTGCACATTGGATTTTGGGCCCAAATTATTGAACAAAGAGAGGACAGGGACTCAGCCCTTTTCTCCTTCTGGTTCCTCTAGCTTGTCCAGTTGGAGATTCAACCATTCCCAGGTCATAGGCCCCAGAGACCAGGTGGTCTGGCACTGTTCCCGGGCCCCCACTCCTGGCCTGAGAAGCGGTGGTGGCATGAGAGACTGGCACTGCTTATTGTGTGGTCCTGCTTGCCTGGTAGCAAGGGTGCACTGGTGAGCCTGTGGCCAGAGGGACAAGGCAAAGGTGCTGGGCCAGCGGGCAGGAGTGGCGGAAAGGGAACCATGCAGCAGGAGGACTGCACTGAGCACACAGACTCCAGACAGTGCCTGAAACTGGTCTGCGACTAGGATCATCCAGGCGGCTTTAGCCTGGATGATCAAAGCATGGAATTTTACACAAGAAAAGGAATTCCCAGCGCTGCTTTGAACTAATCCGGCAAAGGGTGCCAGGGTCACTCGTCCGTGAGTATTGAAAGTACATGTACAATGTGAGGTTGGTATGTCTCTCTTTCTTACCATGCTTCATATATTACTTTATAATCTTTCATTATTTTCATCTTAGTGGCAATCTGCTAAAATCTGGGTTTTTCCTAAACTGTATTCCACATTATTAATTTTCTTAAAAGGACTTTCTGATTTTGTTCATCCTGTGGATGTAATTCAGGCTGTCGGAGAATCGAGTGAGCAGTCTTTCAGAGATCTACACCTTGATATAATTTGTGCGCATCACAGCATCTGCGCCTCTCTCAGCCGTAGTTCTTTCACTTTCGTGGCTGCTCTCGCACTGCCCTGGAGGCATGCAGGGTGATGCAGAATAACAACACCCTTTCCGTGTTGTGAGAAAGCTCTTTCCATTAGTGCCATTCTACTTCCCTTAAGCGGGACATTAGAGGAAAAAGAAGCACCAGCCGCTAAACTAATCTGGGTATTTCGAAAAGTGCCCTTTTTACTGCCTCCTCCTCCCTTTGTCTTTCCCTTGGTCTCATATCATCAGAAAGAGGGGTTCACTGATTTCAAAGGAATATACTTCTTATTTCATACTCTAGGTTTTTCCTACCTTTTGCAGACTTTGAAACTCTATGATCCAAACTGAACAAATGTATCTCCAATTATGTAAAAAGAGCCGTTGGAATTTAGAAAATCGATTTTCCCTGGTCTCCGTTACCCTATTGCTGCACAACGTAAAATTCACTAGTTTAAAACAAGACCCATTTATTATTTGTGAATGATTCCACCAGTTAATTGGGCGCAGCTGGGCAATTCTTCAGCTTCATGTGATGTCTAATGAGGCTGCAGTCATCTGAAGGTTCAACTGTGCAGGAATGTTCAGAATGACTTCTGCACATGGGTGGCTGGAGATGTTAGCCATTAGCGTGGAATTGAGAGCTGTTGACCAGGGATCTTTGTTCTCCCTGTGGTCTCTCCATGCAGCCGCTAATTTCTTAAGCCCTAGTCTCAGAGGTTAAGTAGTATCGCTTAACCTCTTGCCAAATTCTCTTAATTAAAGCAAATTACAGAGAAAGGCCAGACTCATGGGGAGTAAAAAAATATATTCTATTTCTTGATGAGGAAATGACAAATAATTTGTTTCCATCTTTAATTTCTAAGTCTTCCTTAATAAAACCTAATTCCAAAGACTGAGTTACTCAGGACCATCCCCAAATGAAACCTGATTGTCAACACTCAGCACTAATTTTCTTGTTCTAATTTTTTTGAGAACTTCTGAGTTTTTAATTCAGTGTGTTTGCACCCAGATTTAAGAGTAACAAACATATCTGTTTCATCTTCAAACATATATACTGATCAGAAAAAGAAATTAAAATCAGGACTGCACTTTTGACATCAGGAATTTAACGCTGTTAAAATTAAATTAGAAGAGATACAATTATTCTGGGACTCCCTGAAACTGGTAATTCCCTAGTATCATAAATGGTTGTTGGTGATGAAGTTCCTCTGACAATCATGCATAATAATTTGCGATGTTCCTACTAATTTCATACTCAATAGGAAATGGTGTAAACAAGAAGAGCAACATGTTTCCCATCTGTTCCTTGAAAACATTCAGGGAAAGTCTCTTGTAAAGAAGCCCTAACCACCAGATAAACAGAGGTGGCATTTTAAAATCACAATTGGAATGAATATTTTCTGATACTGATTTCTTGGAATGATAAAAATTATTACTCTCAGAACTACTTACTGTATATATCATTGCTACACCTCAACTACTTTAGCTTTACATGAGAGCATTAACAGATTTGGAAAATTCTAAACAATATATTATACACTTCTAATATTTTTACAATCATTTCTTAGGTCCCTATTTATGCTATGATTTCAAGAACTTTATGAGAATAAATTATACAGTATGCATCTTTTTGGAATTGACTATTTTTATTCAGCATAATTCTCAAGTCATACATATTAGTGTGCATATTCATAGTTCCTTCTTATTACTGAGTATTATTGTATTACATGGATGTACCACAGTTTGTTTAGTGACCCATCTATTTAAAGGCAACTTGGAAAATTACAGTTTTGGGCTTTATTGAATACGAATTCTGTGAGTATTCATGTACAGATATTTTGCAAACATAAGTCTTTATGGTTTTGGTATAACCCTTAGTGGGGTTATACCCCACTTGCTGTGGGATCCCAATTGCTGTGGGATGTGGTGGTTGCGTGCTTACATTTTAAAAGAAATTGCTAAATTATTTTTAGCAGCAGGTTTTACATTAAATTATTCTTGAAAAATTGGATGTGAAAACTTTTTGTATGTCAAAAATTGAATTTGCAGATAAATGTAATGAGAATTCTTGAAGCTTTTTAAAATTTTTTAAATATACTTTTTGCTGCATTATGTTATTGTAAAAAATATTTTGCTAATAATTATGCCATACAATAAAGTCTTTATACACCAAACAAAATGGGTCCTTGAAGCTCAATCAATAACATTACCATCATTTCCTTATTTTTAATGACTTCAGTTAAAAAGAAACAACAAAAATAGCCCTTGCAATAATCAGGTTGACTTTGACAAGTGAAGAGAAGTAAAACAATTTAGAAGATTCAAAAAGTAATCATATGCAAATAATATATTAAAGCTTTCATTGTAATTGGGATAAGTTCAAGAAAATAAATGATGGCACATTCAATTTTTACAAGAATAGTACAGGTTCTCTACAGCTAGTGGCACATCAAGAAGAATACAAAAATACAAGTTTAAGTGTAAAGGCATTATACATATTAAATTAAAATACAATCAAGGAAGTAGGCTCAATCTAGAATAATTATCAATTTGATTTTTTTGTAAATTACTTAATAATGTTTCCAATTTTTACTGTATGGTTCTGCAGTCATAATAAATTAATCCATGTAACAAAGTTTATTTAAATTTAAAATGGGAGCTGTAACTAAATAGATGATAAGTAAATGATACAGTGATATATAACAATATCATTCTTTGGAAATGTTTTAAAAAAACATTCCAGGGAACATAAACATATTTATCTGGAGATGCATTGTGTAATGCTTAGTTTTAGAATGTAATTTCAAGGAAGCCAAAGATAGCAATATATACTGATATTTGCCTTAGTATTGGCCTAAATGCCATTAACACTCATAAATATATGTGTACACACATATTTACACACAGACACAAATACCCATATTCACAGACCTATATACACACATTAGCTACTTTTAGCTGTGAGGAATAGATGTTCTCTTTTATACATTGTCTGAGGTTTGTGTCAAAAAGCAGACATTTATTACATAAAGTAAATAAAACAGACAGTAAAGTATTTTGCATTAGTTTCCTGCATTCCAGCTTTCCACAGAGCAACACAGTGAAGGCTAGAGGACTATGTGTTCCTATGTGAAGTGGATCCCCTGAATTTTGAGATTCAGACTCTCTTAAGGGCTGCTGGCACATCTACCTCTCTACTCTCTGGCTATATAGAGAGATAAACCCTCTATTTCTATAATGTAAACAAGTTATCTTTGGGGAGTGTTGGGGGTGGTCCCTAGGTCTTTATGAACTGAAGGGTAAACAAATGGTTCCAAAGGGTAGGTGGGGAGACATTTCCTATTTTGATTATAGCTTGTTAAGTCCCTTTGCCCAGACTGTATAGAACATTCAGGAACACCCAGAAACACACACACACACACACACACTTCTCCCAAAATATTCACTCTTTAGTGTTGCATGTTTCTGGCCCCTGGCAAATTTTCCCAAGTATATACCACTCTGTCTACCACTCTGATTAATATAATCTACACTGTCTGGTACCACATCTGTTCGACTCATCATATATAACTCTTATTCAGGGACAAGTGTGGCCATGAATCAAATTAGAAAGCTTCTGCACAGCTAAAAGGAACCTGCCAAAATGAAAAGGGAGCTGAATACATGGGAGAACATATTGGCCAATGATACATCAGACAAGGGTTTGATCTCCAAAATATGTAAATAACTTATATGACTCCATACCAGGAAGACAAAAAATCCAATTAAAAAATGGGCAAAGGGCCTGAACAGACACTTCTCCAAGGAGGACATAGAGATGGCCCGTAGACATAGGAAAAAATGCTCAACATCACTAGCCATCAGAGAGATGCCAATTGGAACCACAAGGAGGTATCACCTCACACCAGTCAGAATCACTATCATTAATAAATCCACAAACAAGAAGAGCTGACGAGGATGTGAAGAAAACTGAACCCTAGTGCTCTGTTAGTGGGAATGTAGACTGGTGCAGTCACAGTAGAAAACAATATGGAATTTCCTCAAACAACTAAAACTGGAACTGCCTTTAGACCTGGTGATTCCACTGCTGGCAATATAGCCTAAGAAGCCCAAATCACCTGTTCAAAAGAACTTATGTATCCTTATGTTCATAGAAGCATTAGAAACAACCTAAGTGCCCATCAGTAAATGAGATGATCAAAAACTTGTGGTACATTTCCACAATGGAATACTATGCAGGAGAAAGAAAGAAGGAACTCCTACCTTTCACCACAGCATGGATGGAGGTGGAAAGTATTATGTTAAGTGAAGTAACCAGGGCAGTGAAAAACAAATACTATATGAGCTCACATATAAGAGGAACCTGATGAATAAAAGTACACTAATGAGCAAAATAGAACCAGAGGCATGGAAACATGGAACAGATTGAAAACAACCCGAGGGGAAGGAGGAGGAGGATAAAGGTAGAAAGAAGGGAAAGGGTCTAGTCAAAGAGCATGTATGAATGACCCATGGACATGCACAACAGTGTGGGGATTGATGGTGAAAGGAGCGGGTGGGCTGAGCAGAGGAGGGCAAAGGGGGAAAAACGGGGATAACTGTAATTGAATAACAATAAAAAATTTTAAAAACAAAAAAATGTAAAACCCACTTGAAAGAAAAAAATTTTATTGAATGATAAAATACTGTTTTTTTATAACAAAGTAGAAGAAAAGTATTTTCCATAATGGGCAGCACAGGAAAATACTTAAACAATAGAAAGCTGTCATTAGTTTTGGATTTGCAGCATTTTCTTTTACGTGTAAAAACATGTCATTCGGGATGTCAATAATACTTAGTTGATTTTTTGAATCTATACAAAACATGTAGAAAATATTCTGTTATTTCTAATAATTGATCTTGAAATGTTCTTTGCCCAACTGAATCAATAAAATAGCTAAGAAATATTTCTATAACTTCTTGTATTTTTTTAAAGTGGTGTCCTATACTGACTATGTATTTTGGTGCTCTCCTACATCTGTCATCATGCATTTATCATTGTTTTATGTTATTGCATATTTTTTAAAATATGGACTTCCATTAGTTTTCATTATGCATGATTTTCTATTCCATGCTATATTTAAAATAATAGAACCCAAGAGGGTTATGTTGCTGACACTTGGACAACTGTTCTGAGTAATGCCAGCCCATGGACCTTTAAACACCTCCCTCAATGTCCTGTATTCAACAGATTAGATAAGGTTTATTCTCTTATCATTACAGGAAGCCACCAATCCACTTTGCAGCAATAAAATGGATATACTGTTTTGAAAGTTTATCATCTAATAAAAATTTTTTTAATCAATTAAAGTTAATTACAATTTTTTAAAAGATAGAAAAGTGTTAACATACCACAATGGAGACAAATGAGAGTGATAACTTCGCTAATAGGGTGCATCTGTGTCCCAGAGTATCATGAAGTATTGTATAAAAAGCTTTGTCAAAACATTGTCATAAATAAGAAAAATGCAATTATGTTGAAAACATAAATTTTCATGTTGTTGTACAGCTTTAATTACCTGGAACATTCTCTCCACAATTGTCATCTGGCATATTTGCACTCATCTTTAACAGTCAACACATCTTTCACAAACAGCGTAAAACTTTTTATGATTATACCAAGTGGCTCTTTCCACACCCCTTATATGGCTAAAGACCTGTACCAATGACCTTTGTACCTCTAGGTACAGAATGAAAGCAATTATGAGTTCACAAAAGAGATGGTTGTTTTGTTTTATAATATTTTATTATTGTACATGGAAACTTTTGTCAGGAGAATAAAATTAAAAGCAAGCAAATTTTTAAAACAGGTAAAATGAATGTGAGCAAAACATTAATATATCCAGTACAAGCAACACGAATGACTGATATAATCATGAATGATCTAAACTGTGAAAGTCCTGAGTTAGATGCATAGCATACAGTAATTTAGTGATCCCTCTGCCAAATCCCTTTTCCTCAGTCCAGTCTTAATGCTTAGTCTCAGGTCCTGCAACAGTCTTTTCCTATTTTCATCCTAACACGCATGACAAAGTGTTGTAATTTTTTCTACTTGTTTCCCGTATTCCAAGGACCATCTTTAAAAGATGACACATTTCTAACTTATGATTATATATGTTTATTTCCAGCATAAATCTCTGAATATTTTATATTAACAATTAACAGTGAATGAATGAAAAAATAAATTATCGCATGGCTATGCGTTATCACTAAGTAGTAATGTCCTTGAAGAGTCATGTCGCCACAGCATTTTTTATGAAACTTCCTATTTTGAAAAGATGAGAAGATAATGAATTCTAATACTTTGTGTTTTAAATCATCTTAAATACTCTGTCAAAATGGCCTAGGTTTTGTAATTTTCATTCTATCTAATATATTACATGAATTTTGGGTCTCTCACAAAATCATTTGAGTTTTATAGAACATATGTTGTATGTGGAGGGAAAGATTAAGAACAGCCCTTTTTAACTATTGAGAAATTTATGACTTTTTATAGAGTTTTTTTCTGTTAGTTTTAACATGAATATTAGAAATTTTATCACTTGATAATTTTTCTTTGTTTTAATAACCAGGTTGTTAGTGTAAAATCATTGCCTCAATTGTAAATATCATAAATAAATGTGGGCATTTTTACTGATATATTTTTGTTTGTTTTCTTAACTATGCAATCTTTTAACCTATAACTGTGATTCTGATTTTTACTTTTTTTATTGTATGTGTTTTTCTATGCCACACTAGATCACCTCGTAGACCAAATTTGTCATTTGAAAGTAGGTGTGGGAGTGGTCTTGAAACAATGTTCTGTCCAAAACTGGCAAATGTATTCTTTCATGCAGTTATCCTCTGTACCAGCATACACAGAAACACTTCCTTTCTGGTTCTTCTGTTTTATGATCCAAGCTTCTTCATTTCTGTCAAATGTGAGGTATTCCCAGATTCCTCGCTCAGTGTTTAATTTATCAGGAAACTATTTGCTATGCCAGCTCATTAGTTAGCTGCATAAAAAAAAAAAAAAAAAAAAACTATGGGTGAGTTTGCCAATGGTAAATGCACTTAGTCATCTTACAGACATCTCTGTCCTTGTATCTGGACTAAGTGTGGGGGCCTGTGTCACTTTTTATGACCTGACATAGTAAGTCACATGTTGTTTCTACTACATTCTATTCATTAAAGAGATTACAATGGCTCAACCAAGTTCAAAAACCAAGGACTTAAATTCCATCTCTTCACAACAATGTGGCGGGGCCAGGAACAGCATATGCTCTTGAGTGTATTAATTATTTAAATTATATTATTGTTGTTCAAGTACAGTTGTCTGCATTTAACCCCCACCACTCCACTGAATGAGTTGCTGCAGTCGTTTCTGAAATTTGAACTTGTCACAGTACCTTCTCTCAATACACATGCAAAAAAGAAATTTCATGTTCTGCCTCCGTGCAAAATACACTTTCTCCAAACCCATTCAAGTCTTATCTGGTGACACCTTTAGGCTTAGCTGAGAGGTTTAAGGGCCTTGTTATTTAAGTCAGATCCAGGTGTGGATGAATATTCTCAGCATAATGCTGTGGCTTTTCTCCTGGAGTACCATTTTCTCACTTGGAAGATGTATGCTTTAAAGACTTATGTATTTTTACACAGAAACAATCAACATGCACTGGTGGAACAGACATAAGAAAACTGTTTTAGATACTCGCTTCAGAAAAGGAGACAACACAACGATCAGTGACCCGGACCAATTCTGAAATCCCACCAGACATGCAGTCCTCTATTTAATTAGGGCATTGGCCTTCTCGCTGAAGCACCTTTTTCTTAAGTACCTGTAAAGCCGCTGTGTAGGACAATGTCTTTGCAATTCAAATGATCCCTATTATTTAAAAAGAGGATCTACAAAGCACAGGCTTAAGATTCTTGAAGAGCTTTGGTGTATTTAAAGTAGTGTATGAAGCCCTGTGAATTATACTGACGAATAAATTCCCATAGTTCTTGGCTCAACCCTCTGGACTATTTATTTACCCTCTGAATAATACTCTCTTTTATATAAAACATATCCCTTTTTGTAGTTTGTTAGTTTCTTCAGTCTTCTTGTCCACAAAAGCATGGGGGTCCAAAAGACTCTCCATTTTGTACTATCCCTGATTCTTTAAATCCAAGTCGACCCAATTCCTTTGAAAGTTATTTGGGTTGCTCATGAAAAAGCAAATAATCTATACTAATGGTTATCAAACTTATCAGTAAAGGGACAAAAATGAAACATTTCTGTTTTTGCAGTCATACAGTTGTGTGTCACTACTGTTTTCTCTGGTTATCTTGCAAACATAGCGTGGCCAGTATGTAAGTGAATGAGTGTGGCAAAGTCATTATAAATCTTTACTCACAAAAATATTGGATGTGTTCCATTTGGATTTTAGGACTGGTTTCTGACTGAGTCACCCCCTAATCCTATAAAATAGATAAAAAGCCACTTTCACTGATTTCTTTGAAATGGACTGCCTCTTGCTTATATACCTATAAAGCCACTGTGTAGAACAATGTCCTTAACCATTCAAATGATCTCTATTATTTAAAGAGAGAGGATCCACAAAACACAGGCTTAAGACTCATGCAGAGCTTTGGTCTATTTAAAATAGTCTGTGAAGCACTGCCTCAAATCTGGTTTCTTGACTAAAGGTTTTAGAGTGATTACCTAGACTTTATATTTATACCACCCAAATTAAGAGTGGAAGATAACCTGGATTTAACTTTGTCTAGAAGTCATGTCTTAATTTTAGTATCATTTGTCTTTTGGACAGAATGAAAATAAGTAAGAGTTCACTTCTCTATCCTAGCAATTTCTGGCACCTTTATATTTCCTAGTTCTATCAGTAACTTACCTTTATTTCTCAGATGGTTGAGCTTACAACACAGGCAACAACACATTGTGAGGACGTCCACATTCAGGTGTTCTGGCTAACATCCTTCACTAATGTCCCTGTGGACACAGCATCAACTCTACAAACACGCTTCCCTGATTTCAATTCTTGGCCTTTGAGGCAACCAGCTTTTGCAAAATGAAGAAATGATGAGCCACACCTGCTGAGTTTTTCTCAACTTGCATATTCATGAGTAAAATAAATGTTGTTCCTCTAAGCCATTACACTTCAGAGTGATTGCTTATGCAGCAATATATAGTGGATTTATATCTAACTTAAGGTATCTTTAAGTATCTCCTCTTCAATGCCCCAAAAGAAATTAATATTGATAAACATTATAAGTAAATTTGAAATTTCATTAAATATAAATTATTCAGACAATTAATCATGGCAGCATAAAAGGCTACACATTCTAAGAAATGTTTCCCTGTATGGAAATTGGAATCATCTTTTATTACCTTGCAGGGAATTATCCACGATTCATTTATTCAGCAACGTGTTATCAGCAGACTGGGAGTTTAATCGCTTCTTGATTATAACTCATTGAGCACAATGGTGGGACTTTAAAGTATTTTAAATGTAACACTGTGCCTTACAGGTGATATGTTCATAAATTTTAAAGGCATTTTCTCCAATGAGTAATTTAGGTAGCTTATTATTTTTTATTGTTTAAACTTGTAAATCTCTAAGTTGTGGCTTTGTAGAGTAGTTATTTCTTAAGTTGAAATAACCTATGTCCTCTCAAAGACATTTAGTTCCTCTCATAAAGACTGTGTTAAAGTAAAATAATGTCCTAATCTCTAAATAAAGTGAAAAAAAAAACAACAAAAAAGAAAACATCTCCACTGATATTTTGGTACACTTTATTATTGTGGTTTACAGTTAGATAAAACTTCATTTTACTCATAACATATTAGACAGAATAGAATTTTGTTCTATTACTCAACTTGACCCAGAAACATAAAAGAATAGGAGCATGGTCACAGACAATGATTACTACAGACATTTAAAAAGTTCTCAGTATTTGCTAGGCACTGCTGTAAATGCTTCACATCTATGTTAATATTCTTTGCAAATTTGACTCATGGATTTGAATGTGGTCAGAGATTAACCATATTTATGTGAGTAATGCAAATAATACTCATTCTGTTTTCAAATATGATGTAAGTTTTAAGAGACAGACTTTGGTGTCAGACATATGTGAGTTAAAATGTTGCTTCATCATATGCCTTCTTTGTAACTATCAGGAAATTTTAAAGTTTTTCTAAGTCTCAATAGGTAAAGCTACCAAATGGAGATAATATAATAACTTGTGACTCATAGAATCAAATAGGATCATTTAAGGGGTGCTAAAATGAGGACCTTCACAAATGAGATAATTTGTTATGACCAATTGAGATGAATACAATTCCAATCCAGGATTAGTAGAGACTCAATTAGATATGTAAGTATACTTAATATGGTATGAGAGACCTATATATTATATTATAGCCTAAATTTTGTCCCCTGAAACCCAAAGTGACTATACTTAGAGATACAGGTCTTCACGAGGTAATAAAAAATAAACGAGGTCATGATGGTGGGGTCCTAATTGAATAGGATGCATAACCTTATAAGAAGAAGAGATCTCTCTCTGCCATTTCTCTGCACACTGTGAGGGAAAGCCTCACGAAGACAGAGTAAGAGGTGGCTGGATGCAAGCCAGGAAGAGAATCCTCATCCTGCTGGCCCTTCAGTACTGAGCGTTCAGTCTTCAGAACTGTGAAAAATAAAATTTCAGTGGTTTAGGCAGCTCACTCTCTGTTGTCTAAATTTTCTTATGGCAGTCCTAGCAGACTGATACAGAGTTTAGTACAAAGAGCTGGCTGCTATGGCAGGAAATGATACAAATGCAGACGGACTTAGGACAGATTGGAGGCTGAAAGTGTTTTGAGGGAAATGCTAGAAACAGGAAGTTTAAGAGCAATCCTGGTAATAGCTCTGTACGAAAACAGAGGTAATGAGAAAACTTCCATCTTCCTAGAGAATATGTTAATAATCAGAAATAGAATAGTGGTAAAAATATGGACAGTAAAGTTGATTCTGATGAAGTTTCAGACAGAAATGGGAAACACATGTTGGCAACTGAAGGAAAAGAAAGTTTTTATAAAGTGGCAAAGAAGTTGACTGTTGAATTGTATTCATGACTTATTTTTTCTGGAACACGGAACTGGTGATCAATGAGATTCCCGAACAGTGCTGAAAGAGCATATTTGTTTCTCCTGACTGCTCGCAGTGAAATGCGAGAAGAGAGAGATGAATTGAAAAGGGAATTGCTAAGTAAAATGGAACCCGAACTTCAAGATGCAGGAAAAGATTGAGCAAGCACATTCTGAAGAGAATATCAAAGTTGTTGCTGTAATATCAATTGATAAAGGTCTTATGGGATTGTATGAAAGAAACACTGCTAGTTTGAACGGAAGGGGATTGAGATGAGAGGAAATGAAGTCTGTCAGACTCCCTGGATTTGGCAGACCAGCACGCTAGAGCTGTTCAGCGACGAACCTGTGCTATTCTTCATGAAGATAAAAATAATAATAATAACCCAGAGTTGATTCAGAGATCATTAGGGCCAGCAACTTGGTTTCAACAGGCCAGATATCCTTTGCCCCATGCCTTGGAGACAGGACTGCCCTTCAGAGCCAAGTGGGGAGGACTGCTAAAGCCTTGGGGGTAGGGCGCTGGCAAGGCAGAGCTGCAGAGGCTGAAGCATTGCAGGCAGAGCCAGGGCGCTGAGCTCTGCCTACAGATGTGGAGCTGACACTGCCTTACCCGTGGGCCTGAAGAAAAGAGCGTCGGATTAAAGGGGATTATTCTCAAACCTTAACATCTAGTAAAATTTGCCTTGCTAAGTTTTAGGCTCACTTGAGCCCATACTGCTTTCTTCTTCCCTATTTCTTCCTTTCGTAATAGGAGTGTCTATTCTTTGCTTGTGCCATCCCACCATTGTATTTTAAAAGGACAGAACCAGTCTTATTTCACAGGTTCACAGCTGAAGATAAATTCTGCCTCCAGATGAGCTGTGCCTCAAGTCTTACCCACAATCAGAGTTACTTACTTTGATGAGGCTCTGAACTTTACACTTTAGAGAGTTTCTGTTGTTGTTGTTGTTTTTTAAACACTTTTTAACTTATTTTTACAGAGAGAGGGGAAGGGAGGGAGAAAGAGTGGGAGGGAAACATCAATACGTGGTTGCTTCTCATGTGCCCCACACTGGGTACCTGGCTGTAACCCAGGCCTGTACTCTCCAGACTAGGAGTCCAATGAGAGAAACTTTGGTTTTGCAGGCTGGCACTCAATGAGCTACACCAGCCAGGGCATACACTTCAGAGTTAATGCTGGAATGAGTTAGGGCTTTAAGGCAATTGGAATGGAATGAATATATTTTGCATGTAAGAAGAACATAAATATTGAAGAGCCAGGGACAGAGGCTATGGACTGAATTGTGTCTCTCTGAAATTTATATGTTGAAGTCCTAACCCCTCAGTGTGGCAGGGCTTGGAGAACGTAATTAAGGTTAAATGAGGTCATAACGGTAGGGTTCTAATCTGTTAGAACTGGTGATTTCCCAAGAGCAAGAAAGAGATCGGTCTTTTTCCTTCCACAGACACACGCCCTGGAAAGATCATGCTACAGCACAATGAGAAGGCAGCTTTCTGCAAACCAGGAGGAACAACTTCACGAGTCACCCATCCTGAAGGCTACATCAACCTTCCTGGCTCTAGAACTGAGAGAAAATAAACTTGGTTTGCTTAAATCACCTAGTCCATGGTATTTAATTTGGCGGCCTGGACAGACACAGAAATTAGCATACTGTTTTGAAAATAATCAAGCTTCCCAACTGTGTACATGCATTTATTAATAATTTTGAGTAATTTTCCTATTTATAATCTCACTTCCTATTTTAATGTCTCTTTTTTATAACATCTCTGCTTTACCTCTTTTTATTATATTTGTTTTTATCCCAAATTCTTCTGTCCTGTATGGCTACTGTGAGAATTAAATAACAAAGACAGACAACGGGCAGTTCACAGAACATGGACTACAACAATCCTTTAATTGCACCAGGAATTTTTTTCTAATACCTCCCAAGTACCAACCTAAGATAGTCATCTTTGCAATCTTGGCTCCAACCCCAATTAGCTGCTTATAACTCCTTTAATGGACCATATTCTGATTTAACTTGTATCCTTTGCAATAGGAGTCATCTCTTCACAAATGCTTCCTCTTTGCAGGAAACTAGATTTCAAATTATTAATTCCTTTCCACATTAGAGTTTATTAAAGTTCTTTCTTTCATTTTTTTTGTTTTATGTAGTCCGTGTTTATTTAAATTTAGTTATGTTTAGTTTACTGTTATCCTTACCTGTACCACTTATTATTTTACATTTACCACATTAGAGTATATGCTAAGCTTCTATGATTCCCTCCTCCACCATACTCAGAATTTGGAAAGGCAGATCCTCCATCCGTTTCTCCACATGTATACAGCAGGTTGTCTGAGCCTCACATACAGTAGGTAGTAAGTCATTTGTTGAATGAATTAATGAACTGAAATAACACTTTGCTTCACTCTTTCATATCCCTCTCATTTTTTTCATTCCACAGATATTTTTAAATTCCTAACACTGGGGATGTTACAGTTACAGATAAAGGAGACACAGAAATGAAGAAAATATAGTCACCATCATTAAAGATCAGTGGATTACAAGTATAATTAGGACATTAAGACATCTGAGTAAACATTTTGAGATTTTATTCAATCCCTTTGACAAGTAATTGGTTGAATGAGATGTAATAAAAATAATATACAAACAACTTTTGTAACTGGTACATTTTTGTATAGCTAATAAGAATTTTGAAAAACAAAGGATATATAGAAATCAAGATTTTTATATATTTTGTTTTTTTCTCATTAAATGGATAACTTAAACACTGTACATAACAATTTAAAATGCCTCCTGATACAACATTTTGATGTCTAATTGAAAATTGAAAGTACTGGAAAATGAAAGAAAATTCTGGACGTAAAGATTTGGTACTTTGGCCAGAGACTATTTATCTTTTAGTGAGTTTAAAATGTTTTTATCTCTTATACCTTTGTAATTTTAGATAAACAGATGGTGAGGAGGGATCTGGCAACAGGAAAAATATTAGAAAAATTTATTTATGGCATAATTAGCTGAAAATATGTATACTATTATATGTAGAGCCATTCCCAAGATGTTAAAATATTTTTAAAAAATTATAAAATGTACAGTGGAGGCCAAAATTATAAAAATAAATTACTATAGAAATATCAAAATCTTTATTGCACACTAATTAAGTCAACAAATTAATTGAAAGCCTTAGTAGCTGCTTGGAGAACAATTTATTACTTACCCAGCCCTGGATACACACATAGTAACACATCTTAGCACAAAAGATTGAACATATCTTATCTTTTGATCTTAGTTGACAAAAAGTACTGCTCAATTTTTTTAAGGCTTCAGAGTTCAAAATCAGATCTATATGTCTATCTATACATTAAATTAGTGTTTATTGGCACTGTACATATAGAAGTTGAGGATCAAAGAAAACTTAAGTTTCTGCATGTTTCAATTGATCTGGGTGAAAGAAATTAATACAAATAATTGCATATAACAGCAAGCAGCTGCGTTAATTCAAGATAATGGTTATGATGTACTCTGCATTATCAGTTTCTATGCTTGTCCATGGAGAAACCTATAGGCCTGGGGCCAATTCATGGCTGTGCATATTCTTGGACTGCTATTAATGCAAAATTCCAGAGTGCACACACTAAAGATTTTTTTATTAACAAAAGAGCATAAAATAAATATGTTATCATTTATGTGATTGTGGCTTACTGATTACATTTTTCCCTTCATGTTCACGGAACCACTTCAGGAACCAAAGCGGTTTGTTTTCGTTTCGGCTTTTGGTAAGGCCGCTACTTTCTTCTTCCCCCTTTTGTCCCTTCATTTCAGAAACAAGTTTCTGTATACGTTGTAATTTTAGTTTGCTTTTTAATTAATCTTCTCTCACTTGACCCCTCCATGGTAAATTATATAATAATCACCAAATTTGCAGAATTTAAAAATTACCTCTTCTTCCATTTAAAGGAGAGAAGATTTGGAGCTAGTCGAGACCAAGTGAAAGACTTACACCTTGGTTAGCTCTGAAATAGTTACGTGAAATGATGTTCAGGAAAGAGAAACATCAGTGACATAGAGGTGCAGCTGCTGACCAGTGAAATGGGGAGATCCGTTATGACATTGTTCCCAACCCATTACCAACCTTCTATTGTCAGAACTTAAGTGGCGAAGTTCTTCTTGACAGCTCACGAATCATTTGAGATGTTGAGTTACTTTAGATCTTTTTCAAATAAGTAAATAACATCCATGTAAAAAATGGAGAAATAAAAAGAAAATGGAATGTGCTTGTTGACAGTAATACTTTTTTATATTAAAGATTTTAAAAGGTCTGTGATCTCTAGCATTAATTATCAGAGTGCCCTCTTTTTTTCTTTACCCTCTCCCTGTCTCTTCTTCCTCTCCTTTTACTCTCTCTATGTTTTTCTTTTATTGTTTTGCATTTGGATCCCTCATTGCCTTTAATAACAGCCTGAACTCTGTCAATAACTTTCTGTGAATTGTAAGATACAACTAATAAGAAACTTGGTGTCACAATAAGCTTGGTAGCTCATTCATTACATACTGGAGTCGAGTAATACAGGCAATCAAATTGTGATACCTGTCACAGATTTCCTATATATATTCATCAGACTTGACTTTATTTGTCAATATAGAAGTGGATTCAGCAAAATTTCAGAGTCAGGAATTGGAGGTAGAAGTTTCTTTCCATGAGACAGAAGAGTGAGTTATTTCCCAGAAGTTATGTACCTTTAAAACTATTTGCTTTATGTTCCAGATAAATATTTATTCTTTCTTTTGAAAAAGGTGATCTGACAATAGGGAAGAAAGTTAAGGGAGATCAGAGAAGAACTGTGTGCCGTGAAACACAAGAGAGAAAATGGGAGGCTTAAAGAGAATTTAAAACTAGTTTATTGTGTTTTCTTTTGCTTTGTTAATTCAAAAAAATCAGATTTTGGTATTACGTGAGTGTTTAGAGATACTGGTAGGCAAAGACAGACTTCAAGAGTACTGAGTATTATTCTAGTTACAGAACTGAATTTCTCCTATTCCTCCTAGAATCCATCCTATTTCCAGAGCCAACACCTCAGTGCAAGCCCTCAATACCATTGCCTTCATCTCTGGTCATCTGTCTCCCGGCATTAGTATCTTTCCTCAATTTACCTTCAATATACATAGTATATGTGGCTCACTCTTCTTGCAGTGTTTCTTATATACTTTACTTCTTTGCCTAAAGTACAGATTCAACATATTCCTTCTTTTCTTGTCTAATTATAAACAATTCTTGAGCCAGATATTCAAGATAATGTGTAGAATTATATCAGCTTCCTTATGTTATTTCCTGCTCTTCTGCTATCCCCCAGCTGTATGTAGTGCATCAGTCAAACCCAGCTAGTTACTATCATTACTCAGGTTTCTAATTCCGTTGGCACACAACGTGCTCTCCACTACAGCCCATTGTTTTCCCCTCTAATACAGGAATTTTATCTTTTGAAAACATAATATAAAGCTTTTGTGATTTTTGTTAATAATTTTTAAAAGTTTCTTATGTTAATTAAGTCTATTTTTATATGTATCTCCTTTAAAAGGTTGTGAGGTGTTTAAGAAGTTATTAATTGATGTGCATTCATTCAAAAACATTTCATCAGAAATCACTGGGTACAAAACAAGTACAAATTGTTTCAGTCTTAATTTCATACAAAATGATGCTGTAATCACAGAATTCATGGACTGGTTGGAGTTTAAAATGAGTATTTGATTCAATTGTAACATCAGGCAGGAATGCCATGAACAGAGTGAGTATTAATATATGAATATATATTAGCATACATTCTAACTGAAAAATAACATTTTTGGTAGCAGGCTTTTCCACTTATATACTTTTATGTTTTATGTTCTCCTTGACCTCAGTGCTGATTTAAGTTTTTTTTTCTTTTGTTCACTATTTCCATATACAACCTGGTAGTACACTACAACATTATCAAATAAAAGAAAACAGTATTGTGAAATTAAGCCTTCCCACTCACTACCCATATTTATGTAAACTGTTGAATTCAGAACATTTAAGATCTATTTTGTTCTGAGTCAGGCTTTGACCACCTTTATATGCAGGTATTTATTTGTGGCATTTCAGAAGAAAGCATTTTTGTCAAGCCACAGTGTAAGATTTAGGAAAATCTCTAAAGTTTAGCAAATGGACTATGCCTAGAAGTACACAGAGAGAAAACATTTCCTCTAACGTCGAGAGTTGCTATATTTTGCACAATCATCATATTTCAACTGGCCCACTACTCTGCTGCCAAGCCATCTGAAATGTAACCTCATGAAGTGTTGAAAAGTAGGAAATATGGCACAGAGCTGTGTACTAAAAGAAGCTCTTTCTCCCTTCCCTCTACAAAACGGATGCCAGACGCAGATGGCAAAGATGTCCAGGATTCTTCCACTGTCTTGATATTCCAAATGCAGTAACAGATCACCGAAACGGGTAAAGCCACACCTCTAAGCTGAGGCAGCAAAACCTCTAGTCTCTTTCTAAATGCTTTTTTCAGAACATTAAGTTATCAAGGCCACTTAAGTTTTGTGAGCTTGCTCACAGAATAAATTGAATAGAGTTATACAATTAGATGAAAAGAAAATGAGAGAATCATCTCAAAACCATTAGCAGCAATTTTGTTATAAAAATCACCACAGTATCATGACACATTTATATAGTTGAGGGAGTTCTTTATTTTGAATGTATATTTTATTCATTTCTCTGTCCATTCTTCAGCAAGATAGCTTGAAAATAATCAGTTAAAAAAGTTCGTTCATCATACTAAGGCAATTTACCTCCTTAAACTGCAGAATTATATCCAAATGAAAAGATCCTTAACTGAAGTGCTAATAACATTTTAAAAGAAAAACAAAAAAATATGACCTCTAATTTACCTATTTAGGGAGTTTGTAAGAAAAATAGCATTTGTGATTGTTCCTTAGTTTTCAGAATAATAAACCAATATTTAATTTAATCCAAAGAAATTCCATTGTGGAATAGACTTAGTGTAGATCAAGGACTTCTGGAGAAATAGAGTAAAATTATTTTTAGTTCTTAAACCATAATGATTTCTGATTAAGACAAAATACATGGGGTAAATAATCTCAATATATTATTGTTTGCTTACATATTGATTTTTTTCTCATAATCTATACTTGTGTCTTAATTTTTACTTTATTAAATTGATTCTTGACATGGAGACTTTCAAGTCTTCACTATGTAATTCATGCACAACATTTTCACATAAATAATAATATACATTCTCTGATGTTCCAAATGAGGAAATTTGAAGCAATTTTTTTTAAATTTTTAAATATTTTATTTATTTATTTTTAGAGAGGGAAGAGAGAGAGAAAGATAGAGAGAGAAACCTAAATGTGCAGTTGCTGGGGGCTGTGACCTGCGACACAGGCATGTGCCCTGACTGGCAGTCGAACCTGCGATGCTTTGGTTCGCAGCCCGCGCTCAATCCACTGAGCTACGCCAGCCAGGGCCATTTGAAGTAATTTTTAAATCAACAGTTTCCAAAATTTTATGTATTCAAATTTATCCATTAATACTTTTGACCCTACTGTCTTTTCACCCCTTTGTCATGGATTTGTCATGGGTTGATGACATTTTGTTCTGGTATAAACATGTTTCTTATTTGTATTATTAAAATCCTTTCTTCAAAAACCCCCCTATATAAATCCATGAACAATTTATGAACATATAAAAGTATCTTCAACATCTATTAATCTGATAGCATAGTCATACCACCACTGAATATATGTCTAATTTTTTTCCCCATCCATGTTAAGAATCTTATGGAGATAATGCATAGGCTTGCTTTTTTTCTGATTTTAGATTCAACTCTTTACTTTTAATGGAAGAATATTTTGGGATGTGTCACATTATTTTTATATTAATTAACATTTGGGTTTTTACTCTATGTGCCAAGTTCAATGTTAGTTTCCATAAATCACATTACAAACAAGATCTGAAATTACAGTGCTTTATATATTTTAAACCCTACACTAAATTTCTCTCTTGAATAATTTACATGAACCCAAGAATAATCTCAAATTAATGGTAATGACTGCTGTTTATGGCAATTACACAGAGGCATTTATTGAATCAATAAATCAGTTACAACAATGTGACTCTTTCAAAATCAATCATAACTTGTTTTCTCTAACTAGTTATTAAAGGTCACACACCAAATAGAAGAACACCAAAATCAATTGCTGTCTAAATTTATAATACATGTGTTTTACCCTTAGAGAGTACTTCCTTAATTCAGATTTATGGAATGGAGGGACAAATTAACTCCTGAAGGATTTAGACTATGGAAATATGGAGTTGAAGTGAATAAAGGATTGAAGAGGAAGGGGCAATCTTGCAGTATCAGTTTTCTTCCATGTAGGTTTCCTTCTTTAATTCATTCCTTCCTTCCTTCCTTCCTTCCTTCCTTCCTTCCTTCCTTCCTTCCTTCCTTTCTTCCTTCCTCCCATCCTGACTTGAGGATAGATTTACTGATTTGGCAGAAAAAGAGAGAGAGAGATTAATGTGAGAGAGAAAGATCAATCAGTTCTATATGAGCTCCAACCAAGGATTGAACCCACAACCTAGGCACGTGCCCTGACCATGGATTGAACCTGCAGCCTTTGGTTTATGGGAGGACATGCTAACCAACTTAGCCTCCATGCCAGGGCTCACATAGGTTTTCTTATATCCTCGAGAAAGAGTGATTACTGAAGAGCAGAATCTAATTATCTAACTCTTAGAAGTATTTCTCTCATGACTTATTTTCACATGAATTGGAAAACTCCTGATAATTTTGACATATTACTCCAAACTATTATCTCATTAATGTTTAACATGGGTCAGTGGTAAATAAACTAGCAAGGTGTTTGGAAAAACAAAGTATTACTAAATATTTCTGAGTAAAATATGAGAAGTTAGTAATATTATATTTTTTAAACTTCTAGTTCTTTTTTATTAATTTGGTTTATTAATATAACCACAAATCTATATTTGTGTTCAAAGATAAATTGTAAACCTCAATATGTATCATTGGGTGGTCCAATATACTAATATATTTTTAGTAAAAAGTACTAAACATTATTTTGTATGATGAAAAATCACCATCTCAATTATTTATTTGTCCCTAGAAACTTGAACTACTCTGTACATTGGTCTTAATGACTGGAAAACTGTATTGTCTGATGTGTTCATTTTCTGTCATTGTGATAACAAATTGTCACAAGCACAGAGCCATGAAACAGCACAAATGCATTATCTCACAGTTCTGGAGATCAGACATCTGACATGGATTCCAACAGGCTGCAGAAGAAAGACAGATTTCAAGCTCATTCATGTGTTGACGCAATCCAGTTTTTTGTGGTTGTAGGACTAGATCTCTGTTTGCTCATAGGCTCTCAGGTGCGGATTACCTGTTTTCCCTACAAACCTCTCTGCATTCTCTTCACATAATATCTGTAATTCCACAATGAGGTGTCAAATCTTTCTCATGCTGCCACTTTTTGGACCTTTTTCCATCATTACATCTCTAGGACAGAGCTGGACAATATTCTCTACTTTTAAGGACTCATGTCATTATATTGGCCCACTCCCAGGTAATTCAAGACATTATCCTCTTCTCAAAACCCATAGCCTTAACCACATCTATAGTCGCTTTGGCCATGTAAGATAACACATGCACAGGTTCTGGGAGTTAGGGAATAGGCATCGTTTGGTAGTTGTAGGAGGGAGCATTATTCGGTCTACTATACCCTTTTATGAATCAACTAATAATGTTACCATGTTCTCATAATTACTATGTCGGAAATACTAACAAGTGTTTACCTCTTCTAGAAGTCTACCTTCCCAAGCCAGACCTTAAACAGTTGCAATCCCCTTTACCTCATCTAATGTTGACAAAAGCAATTAGAGGGCTTGGGATTTGGTTTAATATTTGGATTCACATAAACCAGCCAAATGCAATTAGGCTGTTTTCATATAGCCAGGTATATGACTAACTTTTGTATTAGAGTCATTAATTAATATGCAATAGTTAAGAACAGCAAATTCTACTTTAAGAATATTCTTGTGTCAGAATCTCTCACAAGTCTAGAAAAACAGGATGTGAAGAAGATACAATCAAGGATATTTACCAGCAGAGGAAGTTGCTGATTGATTAAGGCTGCCTCTGTTCAGAGAACAGTTCTATTTCCAACTTGTATAACTTGGAGCAAGTGATTTAAGCTTCAGTTTCTTCATCTAATGTGGACAATAACACCTCATTCACAGAGTTGTCATGAGGATTCATTCAGTCAGCATATATATATATTTTTTTATATGTATAATACAAGGAAATTATGTTACATTATGTAAAACACTGTCTTACGAGTGTGGAGTAAATAATTCTTGCTAGCTTGATGGAGAAAGAACCATATTTAGGAAGCCAACATGACAAGAAATGGCAATAGGTCTCTAGAGGCTTGAGCAAAGCTTTTGGGAGACAGCAAGCAAAACACCAGAACCCTCAGTCATGCAGATGCAAAGGAAAGACTTTTCACAGCAACCTGAGTGTTCCTGGAAGTGAATGGTTCCAACTTCCAGATGTGTCAGCAACCCGGCTATAATCAATATGTGTGTGTGCATAACAATTATGTATGTGGGGTGGGCATAAGCAGGTTTACAGTTCTTCATGTGGGAAAGTACATACTATAAGAATAAATAATAATGTAGAATGAACATATGTCACGTACTTATAACTGTAAACCTACTTTTGCCCATCCTATATGTGTGTGTTTGTACACACACACCCCATATATATACCAATTGTGTACAAACTGTATGTATATAAATAGGAAAATGTACAAAATGACATTACAACTTATATGGACAGAAAAGGTAGAAAAATAACCAAAATCATTTTGATAAACAGAGCACATTGTATATAACTTTATAATTAACAAAAAGTTATAATGATTAATCAGTGCAGTATAGGCACAAGGACAGACAATTAAAGCAATGAAATAGATTCAGGATTCCAAATAGACCCAGATACACATGCATTGTTATGCATTGGAAAAGTTGCCCTGCCGAGCAGTGCAAAACATACAGTCTTTAAAATCAAGGTATTGTATTAACTAAATAGTTATGAGAGAAACAACAAACTATGGGTTCTATCATCTAATATACATAAAACTGATTTTTACTTGATTATACATTCAAATTCAGTGGGTAAAAGAATACATTTTTAAGAAAATAGTGTAGAATAAAATCTCTAGAATCTTAGAATAGCCAGTAGTTTCTTTAACAGGACATATAACAGGAACAATAAAGTAACTATAGATATATAGACTTGAATTGAAATGAGCTTCTGTTTTTGAAATCTATCATTATATTAGTTTTCTAATGCTCTATAACAAATTATCACAAATGAGTGGCTTAATACAATATGTATATATTATCTTCACTGGTCAAAAGTCAGGAAATCATTTAGTTATGGGGTTTTCTCAGGCTCGGGTCAAAAGTGTGGTTTAATCTGTCTCAGAATTTAGTTCTTAACATTTTGTGTAATAAAGAAACAAAGAATGAGAGTCTCCAAGATTCACCATCTTCCCTTCACATGCAGTGTTTTTTGTCCCATATGTCTACATCTTTGTGTTTTCATGTCTTAGAAGTGCTTTAAGAATCACCAAAAGGGAAGAAAGGGTATTTTCATGATAAACACTCCCAGTGATTGGTATCAGTCTAAAAACTTCAATGAGAAGGTATATCTGCACAATTATTTTCTGCTGATCAAGCAGTCATTCTGAAACTTGGGAGCACAACTTTTTGTTTGAAAGTCAAACTGGCATGAGAATTAATTTAGTTTTCATCCGTGTATGATCCATAAGACCCTGGGCAGATTACTAACAATCTCCTTGTTAGCTGCAGGGTCTGTGCCCTCTCCCTTTGAATCTGAGTGTGTTCGAAAGCTGCTTTGTCTAATGGAACATAGAAAAAGTTATAGTATTGCCAGTTTTTAGGTCCATGACTTAAGAGAATGACAATTGAAACTTTCTATGTGCCGAAACCCAGTCTCCATTATTTGAGAAAATATATGCATTCCAGGGAAAAGGTCCTTGAGTTTCTCAGCTGTGTGCTAAGCTACAGCCAGTAACACACTTGCCAGCCAGGAGAGTGAGCCATCTCCGAAGTCCATCCTCCAGCTCCAGTCAGACTCCCTAGCTGGCAGCACACACAGCACAGATGAAGTGACAAGTGAAGTCCCTGAATTTCTGTTGCACGCACACACACACACACACACAATGATAAACAAAGTAAAATTTTGCTATTTTGGTGTATGCCATAAGTTTTGGTGTAATCTTTAATACAACAATAAATAACCAAAATAATAAGTCATCCAGAACTTTCTAAATTAGGTGCAGGGCATTCGTTCTTTCAAAGGAAATGACAAAGAAGAAAAATTTTCAGACTGGGAAACTATTTTGGGCTAAATAGCATTTATTAATATCAAAGACAGCTTATAATATTTTATAATACATACATGAAATGTTGATGATCTTTATTAATAACTGTAAAATATAAACAATAAGAATGATGTCTAATACAATGCAACTTTTATAATATTAAAAGTAATAATTTTAGCATATTTTATCCTTGATTATAAAAACAATACAAATAAGTGTCATTCCTCAAAACCCATTAAAATTAAAGCAGTAATAAACAAATAATAAACTAAAGCAATAAACCAGTACTACTTGCATTGCTAAGGTAAATTTTAACAGGATGGCAGAATAACAAACATCTTTGGTGAAATATGGGAGGTTAATTTTAACATATCCTCATATTTTCTTATAGGAAAAAGTATCTTAGAACACAAATATTTATTATCAAAAAGAAATGTACTACTTGAATGAGGAAGATGTGTAGGTGAAACCAGCTATTCCTTACTTAAATAGGTTCTTTACTTTTGAGAATATAACACATTATGGGAAATTCCATCCTTTCCTCTTGTTCTGGAAAGCACATCTGATTTCTTCAGCTCTGGAAGAATGGGACCTAGATTCTTTCCTTGTTTGTCAAATACGTATTTTTAGCAACTCCATGCTGCCAAAACAGTTTTATTCTTCTATGATTTCATTAAGACTAATTGTCATATATTTGCAGTCTTCTTATTGTGTGTCTTATCCAAAGACCAGGTTCAATACACATAGAAATTCCTATTAATGCTGCAATGTCTTCCTTTCTCTAAGCCTCTAATAAAACCTAATGTTAACTTTTAAACAGTTTCAGCTTTTGTTACTCATTTGGATTTCCAGACATACATAGAGATTATTATTTGCTTTGGAATTTGGTATCTTTGCCAATAGCAACTAGTATATAGCACAAACACTAACTTTTTAAAAATCTTTAATCACTGAAAAATTATTTATTTATTATAATGAGAACAGCATTGGACAAAACATTGTAGAATTGCCATTTTGAAACATTTTAATTTCATAAAGACTTTAAAAATATTTATTCCATGTACAGACCAAACTAGGTATTAAAATGTTCAAACATGCACTGTGGTTGCATAGCAACAAGGCAGGTTTTACTGTTGATTCTGAAGTCAAAGGATGGGACTTCTTTTATAATCTCTAGGAAAAAAAGGTTACTTTATATTAAAAATAATTTATTAGAAAACAAAAATAAATGAATAGATATATAAAGCAAAGTGATACAAAATGACCATTTTAAGTATATGCAAATAATAACAAAATTATTTATGTTCAAACTGAGCTTGCTGAAAATTAACCAAAAAATATAAATACTTATATTCTCCCAAAGGATCAAAAAAGTTAATTACTATCATTTTTCTAACTGAGATTTTTTCTATTAAAAAGTTTGTTTTTTTAATTAAATTTAGATGAAAACAAAACACACGAAATATGATGTTTCTGGAGATTATCGAACCACAAATATGATCTAAAACTGAATATAATATAGTAATAAATAACCAAAATATTTAGTCCAGAATTTTTTGAATACAGTGGAAGACATTTGTTCTTACAAAGGAAATGGTTATTGAAGAAGAAAAAAAAAAGACTAGAAAACTATCTATTCTGGGCTGAAAACTATGAACTATTATTAAAAACACCTGAATAATAAACAATAACAATGTCTAATATAATACAACTTTTACAATATTAAGCATAATATTTTTGAAGTATTTAATCCAATAAGAACAACACATATATGTCTCCTTCCTACGAATCCATTAAAAATTGAAGAAAAAGAGAACAAATAAAAGCTGAAGCAATAAACCACTACTATTAACTATCTATTTTGGCATATAGAAAACAATTTCTAAAAAAGCAAATCTGAGGGTACTTGAATATAATTACACCTGTTTCTGGTCAGACTTTAAGTAAAAAGTGAAATCATAGTTGAGATTGTTTTAAAATATTTCTAGATATACACATCCCACAACTGATATGAAAAATTTAGCTATTACAAACTTAAATGCAGTTTTTGTGACTTTCATTATTCCACAAACCAAAAAGTTGCAGGTTGGATTCCACTGGTCAAGGCACATGCCTGAGCTGAGGGCCAGGTCCCCTGTTCCGGGTGTGGGAGAGGCAACTGGTGAATGTTTCTCTCACACACTCAGGTTTCTCTCATTTCTTCCCTCCTTTCTCTCTTCTCTCTTTTCTCCCTCCTTTCTCCTCTCTCAAAACAATGAATAAAATCTTTAGTAAAAAAAAAAGAAATATGTTCCAACTAAATATTCTATATTTTGAACATTCTGGAACCCAATTTATTATTTTAATAAAAACATAAAGGTATATGAGTTACAATGACCAAAACTACATAATGTGCTCCTTATCACTTGATACTATACTGAGCATATGATTGTTCATTAAATCCTTATCCCATGAATCAATCTATGCAATTAAATTAACTTTCAATTATAACTCAGTATTTAAGAATGGAATTGTTATTCTAATTGAGCATATAGCCAGTACAAATTAGTATGGGCATAAGAAGAAAGTTTAATGATTTATAGGTAAATGATAAACAAATATGATAATATAATACATTTTTAAATAATTTTTCTAACTGTTCAATTAACATATACTTCCGTGAGCACCCCCTCATCCATTCCTTAGGCCAATCATTGAAGCGTTGTCAATCATTAGACAAATTGAACACAAAAGATGACAGATATATTTGTAAGCTCTTTTCTACTACAGTTAAATAAAATAATGTTTCTATATGATGAACCAATAAGCTAATGCAATTATTAACTTGTGTTTTAGTTTAAACATAATTGTGAACTAGAAGATGCTTGTTATGTTATGCAGAACATATGATATGAGAAAAAATACATAAGATTTAAAAAATAATAATAAAAAGACATTGAACCATTCTTTGATCCAAAGTTAAGAATTTAGCAGCTCTTTACATGCCCCAGATATTAAAGAGTACATATTAGGAAGATGGTATAACATAAACGACGATATAAAGAAATTGAAAATATCATCAGCTCAGTGCTCTGAAAGTAACCTGACATGGCTAGGGATAAGAGTATGCTTGAAGAAATATTAGGAGTTAACTGCATATTTTAAGAGCCTGTTATAAATTAGAATATTTAGGTATTTCCCATGATACCTCACTTAGTTTAATCTTTATTCAACTTTATTCTGAGAAAAATATAAAAATATTCCAGAAAGTACAACAAACAAGTTCAAAGGTGTTGTTTACCTCATTGTTTTTCAAATAAGTTTGAATTATGGTATATTTGGGGAAAAAACACCAAAGAGCCAGAAAAAGAAGAGAAAAGAACACTTATGCTTTCTGCAATTCAGTGCTGCCTCAGCAGAAATGAGCCTGCAATACATAGGTCTGAACACAAAATACCTTGCCTGTCAAGCTAAGGAAGTTGGATTTTTAATGTAAGAAGACAACACCCAGGATAATGCTATGAGCAATGCATATTAAAAGACAGATTTAGATGAAAAGTTGGGAGTTGCTAGTAACGGATTTGAATTTAAAGAAAAAGTAAATGTTTAATGAAAGAAACAGGATAAGCGGTAATAAACTCAATCATGGCAAAGGCAGAAACATTGGCAACAAAATAGTAGATTTTTATAGTTAAGAGGGAAAATACATTGTGTATTGTATTTTGAAGGTGTAAGAGAATACACTAAATGATAAAAATATGATTTTTAGATTAATCAACAAATAACATAAGAAAAACGATTACAAACCTAGGGAGCTATAATTGAATGATTCAGAATGCATTTGGGTATAAATCCTGTACCTTTAAATGGTGATCTGGAATAGAAATGTATATTTATCCAATGCATGCATATTATAGTTGAAACTGTATCCAAATCAACCACATGTAACAAAAGAAGAAAAATAGGACAAAGAAGAAAGGGTTGGGAAAAATAATGCAAGGGTCATAAAAGGAAGCTAAAAATGCAGTGAAAGTTTGAGTAAGTAACGGTATTTTCTTTCCAAAAATAAAAATAATAATAAAGAAAGGGGGTGCTCACTATTATCCAACGCTAAGAAAGAATTAAAATAGCATTGAGATGTATGCATTCAATTTAGCAGTTAAATAATTAGTAGTCTTATTACTATTCTAATGGAAAATTGAAGTAAAATACAGATTTTATATGAGGTAAGAGAATAATTAGGGTTTTGATATGGAGCAAATGAATATAAATTATTATTTTTTCTGAAAATAATATAGTCTAGCAATAGAGGAAGGAAATGGTGTTTGTGTGTGTGTTCTTTCTCCGGGGTGCAGAGTAAACATGAATGTCCGGGCAGATGCTGTAGAGCCAGTGCATGATGAGCCAGAGGTCCTTTCGTTCTGACAGTGTCCTGCAACTCACTCTCCAGATGATGCTCCCTCATTCAGTACAGATCATGGAATGGAGGCACTGACCCACCGAAGTGGTCCTTAGAATGAGTAAACATTAAATTTTTATGGTTTCAGGCAGTAAGACTAAGGTATTTTTTGCTAGTGTTCAATAAGCCCAGTCATATCAGACTGACACAGAAATATATTGAAGCATTTATTAAAATGTGTGCATATATACACATGTATGTTTATGTAGTTGCAAAGGGTACCATAACCCTAAAAAATATAAATTTAATGTTTGTCTTTTCTGGTATTTTATAGAAATATTTCTTAAACAGTGTTGTTTCTGTTCATTTTTAAAAGTAGTGGGAAAATTAGCCCTGGCTAGTGTGGCTTGGTGAATTGAGTGCCAGTCTGAGAACCAAAGGGTCACCAGTTCTATTCCCACTCAGGGAACATGCCTGGGTTGCAGGCCAGGCCCCCAGTAGGGGCACAGGAAAGGCAACCACACATTGATGTTTCTCTCCCTCTCTTTCTCACTCCCTTCTCCTTTCTCTAAAAATAAATGAATAAAATATTTTTTTAAAAAAGTAATGGGAGCCCTGGCTGGTGTAGCTCAGTGGATTGAGTGCGGGCTGCGAACCAGGCATCGCAGGTTCGATTCCCAGTAAGGGCACATGCCTAGGTTGCAGGCCATGTCCCCCAGCAACCGCACATTGATGTTTCTCTCTCTCTCTCTCTCTCTCTCTCTCTCCCTCCCTTCCCTCTCTAAAAATAAATAAATAAAACCTTTAAAAAAAAGTAATGGGAAAATTATTTATTAATTTTCAAAAATAAGTGCAACCAAGACTTAAAGTGTTTATAAAATAAATCCAGTGATACAGAAAAGAGGATAAATCATGAATATAATGTGAGTTCCATGCTAGTTTCTGTCAGTTTAACATTTGAAAATTAAGGTGAAAAAAATCGTATAATTATCTAAACAGACACGGATAATCATGGTGAAAGTACTTAAACTAAGGGACAATTTTAGTAAACAAAGCAGTAAATGTTGAATCATCAAAATTCTTCCTCTTATTGTGAATAAGGCAGAGAAGATATGTGCTATTATAACTTTTTAAAGCATTTTACAGGAAGTCTTAGCAAGATAACAGCACAAGAAAAAATGAATAATAAGTATAGGAATTTTAAAAAGACAGAATAAAAGTATTTTTTCACAGATAACACCTAAAAATTTAGAAAACTACATACTAGAGTTATGTCATGTCGATGAAGTAAAACATTAATAGTAACTGAGATGTAGTTTCTTCCTAAATTAACCTATACATTTAATACAATTTAAATAAAAATTTCAGCAGTTTTATAGAAATTACTGAAGTAATTCTAAAATTCATATGAAAAACAAAATGTCAGCCATAGCAAAAGTAATTTTAATGAAGATCAAAGCTATAGAATGCTAAGTGCTAAAACCTATTATAATATCGTATTAATTAAAACATTATTTTGTCAAAAGGATCACAGGATAAAACAGAGTCCAAAAACTAGCCGGCACATCGACAATCACCTGAATCATGACAAAGTTGCATGAGAGAGAATGTATATTCAAAACAAGATTCTGAATTAATTGGAGATCTGAATGGAAATAAAATGATCCCTACCTCACACCATAACATAATTAAATTCCTGATGGACTGCAGGTCTCTATGTAAAAAATAAACATGATAAAAGATAAAAAATGAAGATTTTTAGACTTAGAGGATGCTATGCTAGGTGAAATAAGTTGGACAGCAAAGAAAAATGCCATATTATTTCACTTGTATATGAAATCTAAATAACAAAACAAAACAGATATGAACTCACAGATAGAGACAACAAAGAGATGGCTGCCAGAAGTGTAGGAGGGAGGGGACGGGTGGAAAGGGGTACAGGATTAAGAAGTACAAACTTCCAGCTACAAAATAAATCATGAGGATATAATGTGTGGCATAGAGAATGATGTCAATAATATCATAATAACTGTACATGGTCACAGATGGTAACTACATTTATTGTGGTAAATCACTTTGCAATGTATATAAATGTTGAATCATTATGTTGTGCTCCCAAAACTAACATAATATCGCATGCTGACTATAATGAAAAATAATTTATTTAAAAAATGAAGATTTTAGAGGAAAATGTATGGAAACATCTTTGAGAACTTCTCAGAGATTACTTAAACAGGATTACAAACACACTCATCATAAGATAAAATATTGATACTTTATATCATATTATAAATAAAATCTCTGTAAAATGTCATACTTTGTTCCATAATATAATCAGCATCTCGGTTTATTAAAATGCATGACTGATAGTGAGGAAAGTCATTTTGCACAGTGTGGGGGGATATCCACAAGATCATATTTGTGACATCACACACCCAGACACACATGTATGCTCACTCACAAAACAGCATAATAAAAGTCACAGAAGAAATTAGTACACACTTCAAAAAAGATAATATCTCAGTGGACATTAAACAGCTGGAAATATGTTGAGAGCTGGTCATCAGGGAACTGTGGATTTAAGCACGATGAAGTACCATTACTGTTCCACCCAGAACAAAAGTTAGGCCTGAAAATAATCAAGTGCTTGCCGATATGTGAACCTACCAGAACTCTTATGCACTACCAGGGGGAGTGTAAATTGGTGTGAACACCTTGGACATTGTTTGGTAGTGGATACTAACACTGAATATATACTTTTTCTATAACCCACTAGGTTCTGTCCTTAGCAGAAAACCTATAGAAGAGTGTTCAAATATTCAACAGTAACATGTACAGAAATGCTCAGAGAAATCATAAAAAATGTCAAAAATTGAAAAATATTCTAATATCCATCAATATTATAATAAGTAATAAAACTGTCATCTATTCACACAATAAAATACAAAGCAGTGAGAATGAATATTTTAGTCCACATTCAATATGGATAAATCTCCCAAACATAGTGTTGATTTGAATTAAAGAAGCCATGCGAATGATTAGTAATGTGATTGTTTATATAAAACAGAAAATCAGGCAAGACTATTCCATGATGTTACATGTCGGTAATGATCCCCTTTAGGGAGTGTTTAGTGGCTGCGGGGGAGCAGGAGGAAAGCAAGGCCTTATTGACAATGTTCTGTTTACTCAACTGGCTACACTGGGGTGTTTTTGTGTATGTTTTGTGAGCTGAACAGTGATTATATGTCAACTTTCTGTATGTTTGTTAGATTTCAGTACCAACATTAAAAATTATAAAATAGAGAAATGGCATGTTCACTTACACACAAAGCTTTGAGCCCAGATATCCAAACCCATATTTTTCCTCAATTCTGTGAATAATAATCACAAAACTATGAAGCTATTTAAAGAAAAAAACAAAGAAGAATGAAAATAACTGTATCCTGAAGCACAGGAGCACTTACTATACTGAAGTACCTACTGACTTCAGATAAATTTACATCTGTATTTTCTGTTGACACTTGACAAAATCTTATTTACATAAGAAAAGTTATCACCTACTCTACCGTGCTTTGTGAGTATAAACTAAATGTAAACTTGAATTAGACTGTAGTCAAAGAGGTTTATGTCATATCGTAACCTTCTGTGCAAGCCTGAAAGTGTATAAAAATGAAAAATTCCAGTGGTTTCTTGAAGATGACACTCAAAAAATAAAAATGCTTTTTACTTTACTCAGTCTGTTAAAAAAGCTACTTTGCCATGTCTAAAATTATTTTTGGTATAAAATAGTAGTGTGATAATAACTTAGGTGCAAGCCATATTTCCTTACATTAGTCTATATATTATCAGATAACAAAAACCTGATTTTGTCATCCATGATTGACAATAACTTTTGCTATTGAATCGATTATGTAGATATTGAAATAAAGTAGAGAAATGACAACAGGAAAGGCATTGTACCATAAAAATGCATGTTGTAAAAGTTAGACATACTATGCAATGTTGGTGTATTCAGGTGAAAACCTCTATTCTTGATCCACTCAACAAATAATCAAACAGTTTTTTTGTAACCACATACTCCTGTAAACTATCTGAAGAAGTTAGTTTATGATAAAATATAATAAATTCAGAAATAGGCAGAAATAATTCATGAAAACATGAATTCTTGACAGTACCCCATCCTTTCTCTAAATGCAGCTGAGAACACATAGATGACTAGTTTAAACTTAAGAAATCACAAGTACTATTTTCTAAATTTTCACATTATATATTTCTTCTATTTTTATTTTTTATTGTGGTTCAGATACAGATGTCCCGCCTTTTTCCCCATTGCTCTCCCTTACCCCATCCCCTCTCTACTCCCACAGTCAATGCCCGCCATTGTCCATGCCCATGAGTCCTCTCTTGGCACGTTCCTTGGCTTTCCCCTTCCTTTCTTTCCAAGTTATCCCCCCCTCTCCCCTCTGGTCACTGTTAATTTGTTCTTTATTTTCATGTCTCTGGTTCTATTTTGCCCATTTGTTTCTTTTGTTGATTAGATTCCACTTATAGGTGAGATCATATGGTCTTTGTCTTTCACCACCTGGCTCATTTCACTCAGCATAATGCTCTCCAGTTCCATCCATGCTGTCACGAGGGGTAGGAGTTCCCTCTTCCTTTGTGCTGCATAGTATTCCATTGTGTAATTGTACCACAGTTTTGTTATCCACTCATTTACTGATGGGCACTTAGACTGTTCCCAGCACTTGGCTATTGTAAATAATACTGCTGTGCACACGGAGGTGTATAGATTCTTTTGAATTGGTGATTTGAGATTCTTAGGGTATAATGTTAGCAGTGGGATGGGTGGACCAAAAGGCAGTTCCATCTTTAGTTTTTTGAGGAAACTCCATAGTGTTTTCCACAGAGGCTGCACCAGTCTGCATTCTCACCAACAGTTCACCAGGGTTCCCTTTTCTCCACAGCCTCTCCAACACTTGTTTGCTGGTGTGATGTGATATCTCATCATGGTTTTAATTTGCATCTCTTTGATGGCTAGTGATGTTGAGCATTTTTTCATGTGTTTATGGGCCATCTGTATGTCCTCCTTGGAAAAGTGTCTGTTCAGGTCCTTTGCCAAGCTTTAATTGGATGGCTTGTCTTCCTGGTGTAGAGTTGTGTGAGTTTTTCACGTATTTTGGAACCACAGGTATTATTGATGAAGCGTCTGCCTCTACCACATTCAAAACCCAGTGGTGTCCTCCCTCTCTAGAATTGTAAATGAGATTTCTCTGTTCCTTTATTAAAAATTTCTGTCATTCTTGTTAAACCTCCATGTCTCTCATAGATACCCTGATTTCTGCTAGCCTACCACAACACACTATCTACTTGTACTTTCGCTGTTATAACTTTTTCTTCAAATATCCATCAAATAGGGGGAAAAGTAGGGAAAATTAATCAAGTGACTTTAAATAATTAAATACTGTGTGCTCTCTTAGTATCTGCATCTACTTTGTTTTCAAATTAAATATTTACATATAATTGTCAAATGATTAGCATTAATGAAATTTATATTCTAAAATTATAAATTATGATTAATCTGAGAAAAAATTATAAATTCTAATCTGGTCATGTGTCACGAGCATTTGTTTGTGATATAGTCTTTCCTGTCACTGCTCGGCTAGCTGCCTGCTGAGCATCCCGGCACCAAGGAATAGACAAGAGTCACACACAGAAACTATGCTGTTCACTCAGCTTTTATGGAATGCAGGTTCTCTCGAAGTGGAACATCAACACGCATTCACATCCCACACACACTCTAACAATCTAAGAGAAATACAACACACAACCACAGGAATAACGGACCCAAGTCCCAGAGTCTCAATCTGTGGGTCCTGGAGACAGCAGGGTGGGCAAGGGAGTCCTCAGCATCTTGCAAGGAAGGATCTCCAGAGCCAGGTGGGCAGCAGGGCAGATGAAGGCCTCAGTCCAGCAGGGCAGAGCCCCTGGCAGCCGATGCCACGGGAGATCAATGTGGCGTGGAGCAGAACTCTGGTGTGTGGGGCTCAGCGGGCTCAGCAGTGGTCTGCAGCCTGCCTCAGTTCTTCCTTGAAAGTGGTGGACTCCACCCTTCTGGTTCTCTTGATAAGTGACTTGGCCCCGCTGATGGAAGGTGAGGAATTTCCCCATGAGCCTACCATGGGTGGTCCTGCTCTGCAGACAGGTCTGTTCTGATCACCTGTGCAGATACCGTAGGTGTGTCTCCTTCCCACAAGTGTCTGTTCTGACTTAGGTAGTTTCCCTCTTGCACCACAGTGTCAGGGCCGACTGGCAGCCATCTTGGTTGACGTGAGTGACTCCACTTTGTTTTATAGACTTCATGCTATCTTGACTAGACCAATGCTATTTTATTGGTCCTGCCTGCACATCATGCTATATGCAACAGTAATCTCAAAAAATAAATAAATAAATAAAAGGAAGAAAACAGAAAAGAAAATGGTACAGGGAGCAGCTAATAAAGGAATCTGCATCTGTTCTTTTTTTAAGTTTAACTTTTAAATAACTTTGTACTGAACACATATATTATATTAGAAGAAGTTCACTGATAACTAAAAAAGGTTTAAATATGGACTTGAATTTAATAAGTTTATCAAATAATTTGATAGAAACTAGGATTCTGTTTACTGTTAAATAATGAATATGCTATACAAAATGCATTAATTTAGCCTTCTTTATTTTATGTAGCAGAATTTGATGTTTTTATAGAATTATTGGGTTAATTACATAATTGTTAAATGTATGACATTGTATCAATCTAAAATATTTTTGTTTCTAGAATATCAAAGTGCAAATAAATTTTGTACAGTAATTTCATAGCCAATGACTTTATCATACTCTTTATTAATTCTAATAATTTATATGTAAATATGTATGACTTTTAATAATTAAATTATTTCTATTTTAAATGATTGTAAATAACTTATAAGTTAAAACTTTTACATTTTATTTTATATTAAAATACAAGTGAAATTTAAATTAGGTATAATAAAATTATATACTATATGTAAAATATTATTTACAAAAAAATTAATTTTAAAATGGAATATATTTCACATTTTTTATTTCTTTTTGAAATTTTATATTTCTAGATTTCTTTATCTCATGTAAGGTTCAACATTTATTAAACATATTATTTATCAAAATATAATGTTATTTATTGCCTGCAGTATCTGTAATCTTTGCCCATTTCAGTTAGTAATGTTTGTTATGTTTCCTTTCTATATTTTTCTTAATCTTTTCAGATAATTGTCTATCACTATGCCTTAATTCCAGTGTACTTTCCTGTACATTATTTAAATTTCTCATATGTCTATCCAGTGAATATTTAAATTCAGAGATTCTGTTGTTCAGCTTCCATTTCTGTACTCATTTTAATTGTATTGTCCCCTAACAGGTTGATCTGATTTATAGTAGCTGTTTTACAGCTATTGTCTGCTAATTTAATCAGCATTTTTGAGACCTTGACTAATTAATGACTAACTTATTTATTTTTTATTCTCCCTGTTATTTCCTGTTTCTTCTAATTGTTAGAAGGAACCATTTTTTGGATGTTCGCTATTTTCTATTTTGTAGGGTTAAAAATCTGTAGTTTGTTTTCTTCTTTCCAAGCATATTATTATTGTTTGAAAAAGATGAAACTTGAATCTTCAGAGACTTTTTAAAAAATTTTGTTTGATGAGTCTAGAGTAGCCTAGTGTGGTGATTGCTGGCAGGAGGGTTGTAAAAAAAAGACAAAAAAAGAATAATTTAAGACTCACTACTAAGTTCTGATCCTTTGGTTTGATCTACTAAATATACATCACGTTGAACTATATCTCTCAATTTGGGTGGTGGAAATTGATGTCTTTCAGTCCTGCCTACTCTCCAAAATTGTTCATCAGTCTTTTGTGTTTTCACCACATGCGTGTGAATTTCGGTATCCATCAACAGTCTAAAGGCATGGCATGCAAATATTTGTAAAAATTCTTGGCACGTCTTCCTGAAGTCTAAGAGAGTTGTCCCTTTCCCAGTTCTTTCCCCTGCACATCACAGCTGCCTCAGCTGCCATGAACCGCAATTTCTTGTCCTTCAGCTCACCACAGTGACTCTTCTTTGCTTGCTCACCCACCTTTACAACGTCTTTGGAAAAACCTCTTCACAAACACACTTCAGGCTGTATTAGGGTTCACCTTGTTTGCTGCCCTTCACGCAGAGGTTACGGTCTAGGTTGCAAGATTCCCAATATCTTGGTAAATGGTAAAGGCCATGGAGCAAAAGAAGCTTGAGTAATCAGTTTTCTCCCTTCCTTCTCTTATTCTAGATTTTATGTAAAAATTGGCCCTGGTTTTCTGTCCTTTTATGATTATTAATGATATCAAGCATCTACTATTTTAGACTTATTACAACATTTATTTTGTTTTAATTGACCCAAGCAACTTACCATACCATTTATTAGATATTTAAATACCTTATGGGTATTTTAAGGATTTCATAATTTTATTGAGTGTTATTTTAAGAAATTAAAACACTTTCTATGACAGCTACCTGAACATGCAAATGAGTTCACTTTGATTATGTGAGGTAAAAGGCATTAATGTACCATCAACTGCTTTCTTAATATTCAAGAATTAGTCTCACTTGAAGTTAGATAAATATAATTCAATATTTTATAATGACCTAATAATCAATAGCCAAATAGATATTTACTATTTGAAATTCATTTACTCTATTGAAAGTTTTTGCAAGTAAATACATGTTCAGCTGTGAGATCATTTGAATTTATAATGTTAACACAAGATATAAGAGCCAAAGGAGAAGCTGGTTTAATGTACAATGAAGATTTGAAATCGCTCAAGCTATTGATTATGTAGGATATGTCTCAATTGCTCATATATTTTGTGTAGACTGTCCCTATATTAAAGTCAAACATATGGTGATGTACTGCTTCACCAGCACCAATTTGTAGTCTACAGGAATCATAAGATAATCCCACAATCCAAATTTAATTAAAATACTCTTATAAAAATATTTATTTTGAGCATGAGTTATTGCTATCTGTAGTTCTCTAATTCTTCTATAAGCCAAATCCTTATAATTTTAACAGTTCTTAGTACTCTAATATTGAGTTAACTCCACTATAAACAAGCTAAACAAATGTTATTTTTGGAATCATATAAGGCATTGCTTTCAGCAAAGAGGGAATAGAGAGAACATACATCAATGTAATAAATGTCATCCATAACAAACCCATAGCCAACATCATACTCAATGGGAAAAACCTAAAAGCATTCCCCTTAAGATCACTGATACATCTGATAAGGGGTTCATATCCAAAATTTACAAAGAACTTATGAAACTCAACACCAAAAAAAAAAATCCAATTAAAAATGGACAAAGACCTGAATAGACACTTTTCCAAAGAGAACATACAGGTAGCAAGTAGACATATGAAAAGATGCTGAAGGTTACTAATCACCAGAGAAATGCAAATTAAAACAACAGTGAGATGTCACCTTGCATCTGTCAGATTTATCATCTGTTGATTTACCATTAATAAATCAACAAACATCAAGTGCTGGAGAGGATGTTGAGAGAGGATAAACCTCATGACCTCTTGGTGGAGATGCAAATTTGTGCAACCACTATGGAAAGCAGTCCAGAGATGACCTCAAAAAATTAAAAATGGTACTACATTATGACCCAGAAGTTAATTTATCTGAAGAAACTCAAGACACTAATTTGAAAGAATATGAGGTCTACCCCTGCAAAAAAGCCCAACCATTATTAATATAACAAGAAAGGTTTGTGCAACATCTATGTGACATAGCAGCTAAGGAGAGTGGTCTGGAATGCACATGTGTGAACAATGATGACTTCAATGCAGTGGTCACTGAGGGTAGTAGACACTGTTGAGTGAGCAAGTATGCTGTGTGGTCATTGCATTCACGATGATGGAGTGAATAGAGCAATGAATCCACCTCAATTTTTGTGTTAAGCTTGAATACTCCTGAAACTATTCAGATGATTCAGAAGGCTGCAGCTATCAGCAACTAGTGATTGGTAGCTCCATCATAACAATGTGCCCAGTCATGCATCAGGACTCATGCAGAGTTTTTTGGTGAAACATCAAATTACCCATGTGACTCAGTCCCACTATAGCCCAGATTTTGTTTCCTGTGACTTCTGTTTTTTCCCAAAACTGAAATCACCTTTGAAAGTGAAGAGATTCAGGAAAATATGAAAGGGCACCTGATATCAATTGGGAGAACTGCTGAGGGAGTACTTAGAAGGGGCAGGACTGTCATGGTCCTTAGTACAATGTTTCTTGTATCTTGTATCTTCTTCAGTAAATGTCTCTGTTTTTCATTCCACATGGCTGGATACCTCCTGGACAGATCTAATATATGCACACCTATGTTAATTGCAGTGTTATTTATAATAGCCAAGATTTGTAAACAGCCCAAGTGTCCAAAGTAGAGCAGATGAAACAACTATGGGACCTTTACACAGTGGAATACTACTCGGCATACAAAACAATAAAATTTCACTGTTTGCAACAGCATAGATGGGCCTGAAGAACATTAGGTTAAGTGAAATAAACAAGTCAGAAGAAGGCAAATACTTCCTTGGCTGATATTGCTCAGTGGATTGAGTGGCGAACCAAAGGGTTGCTAGTTCAATACCCAGTCAGGGCACATGCCTGGGTGGTGGGCCAGGTCCTAGGTCCCCAGTAAGGGGGCACATGAGAAGAAACCATACATTGATGTTTCTCTCCCTCTCCTTCTCCCTCCCTTCCCCTCTCTCTAAAAATAAATATATAAAATCTTTTTTTTAAAAAAAGGGAAAGATACATACCATATGATTTCACTCATTTGTGGAATCTAATGAACAAAATTGACAAACAGAAAGGAAACAGACTTATGATTTTAGAGAACAATGTGACAGGTGTCAGGGGAAAGGACCCTAATGGCTGGATTAAGCCAAGAAAAAAATCTCAGAACAGGTAACAGTGCAGTGATGGCCAAAAAACAAGGTGAAGGAGGGAGGTAGAAGAGGATAAAGGAAGGACAAATGGTAATGGACAGAGGCTTCACTCAGGCTGTTGAAAACACAAAACAATATGCAGATGATGTATTTCAGAATTGTATACCTGAAACTTAGATACTGCTACTAAGTATCGTCACTCAACCATTTCAATGAAATTTTGAAAAAAAGGATTGAGGCAATCGTGTGGGCTGTGTCTGGCTCAGCAAAGTCAGGGAGGGAAACACTGCAAAATGCAGAAAGAAGAAGTGGATCCAAGTAAAAACAAATTATAGTTAATTAATTAATTAATTAAAAAGCCAGGATTATATAGGCAACAAGTCTTGGAAAGAGAACTTTTTAGGGTCTCTCTGAAAAGAAAGAAGTTTTACTGGATTTTAAGTCTGTCATCATTCAAATGAACTGAGCCATTATAACCACGCTAAAAATGTTTGAAGAAGTCACAGAAAAGAAAATCCATATTATATACTCATGCCAGAAAGTTAGCATTTCCCTAGCATCAAATTTTTGTTATGCTCCACAATTTAAGTTATTGTTAGAAAATGTTAAAAGGATTTGCCATAGTAAGTCCATATGGTTAGAATCAAGGTATACGAAAATAGCATATCCTAGAAACCATGCTAGAAAAATGAAATCCTCTTGGATTTACAATACCATACTGATAAGACATAAAACAAGGAGGCAAGTCACACTAAAATTTTAGTTGCTAAATATTCATTTCCAGATATAAATGAGTTTAATTTATCAACCTCTGTCACAAAATAAATGGAGAAACATCATTGTGCTCTTAAAAATATGAATGTATTTCCTCCCTAAAAATAAAAATAGCTTATAAAATTCTAAATGTACATATCTTAATAAATGTTTTATGAAATATATTTTCTATTTGACAATGTTTAAATTAATTACTTTGTGTGTAACAAAAATGCTATAAATAATTTCAACTATTTGATTATTGTCACCATATAATTACTTTCTTGAAGATAAAATAAGTTTCTTTATTCTAGGGGGTCACATTAAATAATACTATTTATTCATGAAAGCTTCAAAACCTGGCCAGTGGTTTTTCCAGGACCAATGGGTCCTGAAAAAATCACAAAATCTAATAAAATTCAGAACTTACATTTCGATAATTTGAAAACATATTTATCTGCTGAATTACTTAAGACCAAATTCTAGCTAAGACTTTCTCCACAGTTTTGTAACAAATTTTATTTATTCTATTAGTGTAACATGGTTGTCACTTGTACAGGAGATTAGTTAGAATACTGAAACTTATTTCACATTTAAAGAAATAATGAAGAGGTTCTATAGAAACCATAAATTAGGTCTCATTTATGTTCAAGCTACAGCAGTTAGAAATTACAATAAATTCTACATGTCCTTAACTCATTTCCTTAAGGTTAGTAAACAACTTAAATTATAAACAAATCTGACTTCTTACAGACACAATATAGAATAAAGACAGACACATAGATTTTAAATATGAATGGGAAGTAGACATTCAAATATCAATATTACATATGTTAAATTTTCATTAGCTTGTGCTTTCATTAGCTTATCGCAAAGACTTGAAGAGATGTTTCTATTGCTTTATGGGGACCTACCCCATAGAAGGAGACAAGAAAAACTATGACTGCTAAGGTGCAGATCTAACAAAGAAGGCATTTGAAGCCCCACATAGTAGATCTACTGTGCCTTTCCAGGGAGCTCACTGGACTTGAAATGGAAATTATCAAAGACCAAAAAGTATAGTGTACAAATGAGGAGACTATTTCAGTGGAAGAAATGCTCAGTGTTCACAGAAGTATTTTTTCAGTGGTTAAAATTTATTCAAGAAACAGTGGAAATATGATAAGGGAGTAAAAATTATTTCAGGATACCTACAGTTGAAATAATTTTTTATTTAAGTCAGACTTCATGTTCATAATCAGACTGCAGAGCATAATTTCCAGCTTCTGAAAATCCCCTGCCAGGGAAAAGAGTTAGGCATGTCCAAAAATATTGACAAATGTTAGCCTGTTTGCATGTGGCAATCACAGTATTTTCCACAGAACAGAGATACCACATGAACAGCACATGTATTTATTTTCTAGTTATAGAAATGTTAGAGATATTATATTCCATAAAAATACAGATAATTATTCATTTAGCAGTTAGCAGTGGATTCTGTACAAATGCACATTTCCATGATTTCTATATGCAGATGGCTTAAATTGTTCATCTTCAGGGCTTACCACTTCACTAATATCAATAATTATATCTATATATATGCATCTGTATCTAAATTCATCTTTAGAAGCCTACTCCAAATGATCTATTGGTAGCCTAAAACAAGTCTCAAACTTTATGTGAATAAATTTTTGTTGTTTATCCATCCCCCACCCCCCACTGACCCTTGTCAAAATGATACCTTCCTTGGTGAAAATCACTTGCATGGACACCGTGGCAATGATAAAATTTTGCTGTGACTTTTGAGTTTGTCCTTTATCCTTCTGCTGCACATCACCTCAGCATATCTTCTCGGACATGCCTTCACAATGTCTCCAAAATGATTTCACCTGGACTCTGGTATAGAAACCTAAGTAGTCGTCGTCATTCTCTATTCCTTGCTGTGCTGCCTACTTGACATAGGATGCTGATAGTATTACAGTTGAACTTGTAAGGCCACATATCAAACATATCATTGTCACACCATTCTCTAATCACATGAAAGCAAAATTTGAAATTATTGTTCTTGTTAAAAAAACATCAACAGTAAAAATTTACTAACTAGCTCAAGGCTTTCCTCTATGTCATTTCCTACCATATTACTCTAGCTTACCCAATTGAGAAAGACTTCTCTGCTCTTCTTCATTAGTAACAGATTGGTTGCCATAGTAGTCATTTTTGTTTTGCTTTTTTTTGTTTTTTTGTTTGTTAAATCTCTACGCCAGGACGGAACTGTTCCCTTACTTAGTACCACTTCAAGTAGTGTCTGCTCAAATGTTACAGCATTCCTAGACTATTCTTATAAAAATGGCACATAACCTATCATTCTTTATGTTCTTACCCAGTCATATTACTACTTCCTGAAAGTATGCTATGCTTGTTTATCGACTATCTTTTCCAACTAGAATGTAAACTCCACAATGGCAAGGATTTCACGTTCCTGTCTGCTCTATCCCCAAAGAACAATGCTTGGCACCTAGAAGATTTTTTTCTTTTATTATTATTATTTGTAATGCATCAATGACTGCAGAGTTGAGGGTACTCTTCTCTAGAAGGCTCACTATTTAAGGAGCTGTGAGATAATTGTAAGGCAATGAATGGAGAGGAAAAAATCTTGCATCGAAATAATAACTGTAATGAATAAAATTCAGAAAGATAACAGTTCACTTATAATTCAATGCCAGTATCTTAATATTTTGCTTTAAGGGCTCACTTTCTAGACAATTATACCACTTAAAATTTATAATTAGATGGGGTTTTTTTTGCTTATCTATTTTACAAAGAGCTGTTCTAATGCAAACTAAAAGAGGTGGAGTGAATCACAACCTATCCATCCCATCAGTAACCTGAAACTCTTTCTTGGTTAGCAGCAAATTCGGATCAAGGTCCTGCATAGACAGAAAGATTAAAAAAAAAACAAAAAAACCCTCTTTGTTCTGTAATGGAGTAATAAAATGTACAATTGCTTGTAGTTTGTAAAATTATTTGATGTGGTAAAAGACAGTTTTATTAAGAGTAAGAAAAGCAGAGACCAGGATTTAAGACTTTCAAAAAGCTGATAAAATAAGAAAAATATAAATAAAACTATGCAAAGAATAAATATATAGGCAAGGAAACTTATGGTGAAACTAGTATATTTCCAGTAAGATAATTTTATCATAATCATTCATACTAAGCCATTTTCAGTGATGTGCATGATGCATTGTTTGTTAAAAGAAGCAGGCAATAGAACATCATGTTTATGGGATTATGAGATTAACCTTGTTACATTGCACATGGCACACTGTCCTTGTCAACCTTAGCATTTACTCTATCAAAAATGATTCATTACATTAGTTTGCAGTTGTGTTTCAGAAATGTGTGCTGACAAATTTTCATTCAATTCCTCAGTGCCTTCTTCCAAAAGATCAATTATCTTATTATATTTTCTGGACCATTACCTAGAAGGGAAATAAGTTCCCAAGGAAATTACTTAGGTTGTCCTTCTAGTACTTTTAAATCTGGGTTTATTAACCTTTGTTATGCCGAGAGAATTTACAAACTATCTAGATATTTACTGATAATTGCTAATCTCAGCATCTTCACTAACTGTTTTATATCTCATCCATCTCATTATGCATATTTTTAACAGGCATCACTATTTTATCTGAAGCACTAAAAATTATATTTCAAAATGCTTAATTTATAAAGATTCTGTTATAGAAAGGTGAAACTGATCTTATAAGTATAGTCTGAAAACAACGTACAATTTATGCTCGATATTAATGATGCTCAGTATTAACAACAAATGTGATAACACATTATTCTAATAACAAGGATGTTCTCTCCTCTCTTTCCTTGCAAGATTTCTGTTTATACGATTTTGAGTCTACCAAGCTGGTGTTGTCTTAAAATGCTGGCCTGTGGACCATACTATAATTTTACATTCAAATATTATTTAATGATTTCTGACTCAAGAATTCCGAAATTTAGAAGAGAATTTGCTTTGGGGAAAATAACCTTACAAATAAGTGATTAATTTATGCCTTGAAATATGTTTTTTAAACAATAAAAAAGTGAGCCTTTTTTAATAAGATTAATTAAAGCGTTAGGGCTGTAAGAACTGTAGGGGCAATACATAGACATTTGGCCTTTTAACATTTTTACAGATCAGGCCTGTGCATTTAAACAGTGAACCAGATAAGTGTTCATACTTAAATAGAAGGAAGAAAAGACGCAATTATGATTGTCTACAAATGAAATTTTATACTTGAAAGCCCAGAATGAAAAATTAAAATACATTTAAAATATTAGAAAATGCCATATGAATGAAAATGATAATTAATGGTAATTATATATAAAATGGGATTTCTACAACAACAACACAATTAGAAGATATATTTTATAAATAGATGACAATATAAAATATGTTAGAGTAAATAAAGTAAGAGACATCCAAAAACTATGATAGAAAAAAATTTACTACAGAGCAAAGGCTTTAACAAATGAACAAATTTTGCTTGTAGAACAAAAGTCAATAGTCTGCTGAATCTCACTACTCTTATTAGAGCATAGTATTATGCAGTCTTTTTGAATGTGAGTTTTAATTATCAAATATAAAATATTTATTATCTGTTATCCAGCAATTCTTCTTAAAAGGATTTGCCCTGTGGATATGGTTACAATATGAAAAAGTATATGAAAATAATTTCTCCAAGTATTCTATTATTAAAAAAACAATTTCTTTTATGTTTATTGATTTTAGAGAGAGAGGAAGGGGGAGAGAGAGAGAGAAAGACATTCACATAAGAGAGGGACATTGATTGGTCACCTCCCATATGTACTCCAACTGGGAATTCAACTTTCAACTTAGGTATGTGCCCTGACAGAGAACCGACTGTGCCGCCTTTTGGTGTACAACGTAATGCTCCCACCAGCCGAAAAATATGGCCAGGTCTGTAATAGTAAAAATTTGAAAACATATTAAATATTTAACAGGAGAATACTAGTTGTGTATATGTCCATATTATAATATATACAGACCATTCCCTCAGTTAATATATACTATAATATGATTGGATAATCTTTAAAATGTTTGATTATGCACATATAAGCAAAATATACTTACACCGAGATAAACATTCATAATATTATCCTAGTTTTAAAAAACAGAAAATGTAAAAATATATTATGTAAATATATGCATTTAGTGAGATCTGGAGTAATGCTCATGGAAATGTCAAGCATGATTAGATTTGAAAGGTTGAATATCACATAATGATTCTACCATGTTCTTCCTGTATGATTTAAACTGTGGGTGTTATGCATCTAACATTTCAAAAGTCATGTTTTATTATTAAAAAGGTAAATATAAATTGGAGGTGAGAATGTATTTTTGCTTAGTTTGACTATTTTCATCAGTATGTAAATAATTATCAGAACAATGCAGTACCATATAATTTTAATACTAATATTTTAAATAGAAGATTTTTGTAATTTATTACTGTTTTATAGAATATCTATAGGATGTATACTGCTGCAAAGGATACATGTGAATCATACTTTGTATGGGAATTTTTCCCCAAAAGTATGGGAAAAACTAAATGCTACTGTGAAAATGTCTAAAAAGTTGGTTTTTAACTCTGTTTTCTCTATCTTTAACAAAAATCTTAATTTGGAAATTACATTCGCTACAGATATATATAACTTTTGAAAAAATAGAAATACTTCTTTAATATAAAACTATATAAGATAATATAAAATATTTTATATTATCTAGACGTGTTCTTTCCTTTAATTATAAACTAAGTTTGTATTTTTTTATTATTGAGAATCTAATGATATGATAACAGAAACACATTTAAATTATTTCCCTGCTTTCTAGGTTTTTTTGTTTGCTTGTTTTAGTTTGATGTGTGCCTTATAAAAATGACAATCTCTGTTCCATTGATCCATGTGTCTGTTCTTATGCCAGTGCCAGACTGTTTTGATTACAGTGGCCTTGTAATACAATTTGATATTATGTATTGTGATCCCTCTTATTTTGTTCTTACTTCTCAAGATTGCTGAAGTTATTCAGGGTTATTTTTAGTTTGATATAAATTTTTGTAAGGTTTATTCTGTCTGTGAAATACATCATTAATGTTTTAATAGGGATTGTATTCGATCTATAGATTGCTTTAGACAATGGGAGTATGGACATTTTATTGATGTATATTATTCTGATCCATGAACACAGTATATGCTTCCATTTATTTGCATCTTCCTTAATTTCTTCAGTTTTCTGTAGTTTTCCAAATACAGGTCTTTTACCTCCTTGGTTAAGTTTATTCCTAGATACTTTGTTTTTCTTGTTACTATAGTAAATAGGATTTTTCTCCTAGTGTCTGTGTCTGATATTTCATTGTTGGTATACAAAAATACCTTTGATTGATTTTGTATCCCACTGCCAAATTCACTTAATAGGTTGAGTAGTTTCTTGGTGGAGCCTATAGGCTTTTCTATGTATGTTATCATGTCATCTGCAAAAAATGACAGTTTTACTTCCTCCTTTCCAATTTAGACGCCTTTTATCTCTTTTTCTTATCTGATTGCTGTGGCTCAAACTTCTGATACTATGTTGAATAATAGTAATAAAAGCGGACACCATTGTCTTGTTCCTGTTATTAAGAGGAAAGCTTTTAGGAGTGATAAATTGCACCCAAGTGATAAATGAACATCAAGAACAGTAACAAGAAGAAGCAGAGAGTTCAAAGTGTTGGGAAGCGCCCTGCCTGGTATCAGAATCTGTAACCCCCTCCAAGGCTAAGACTGAGGGAACAACCTTGGAACCATAAGCCAGCATGGAGACAAAAGCTTATCTCCCTGGCAGGAGTGCCACTTCTGCTCCTTTTACTTCACCCTGCCTGGTCCCCAATGCTTGGTCAGTTAGCCAATGATGGGTAAGATTCCCCAAGAGGGGAATGACCTAAAACAGGCACGACTATGTGGGAGGCCCCCAAGGAAGGACTTTGGGGGCTATAGCAAAAGAGGGTAATGGACTCTCACACCTCAGCTTTGGCAAAGCCTGAGTCCTCATTCCGTCTGTGAGAAAATCTCCTAATCTCTTGGCTGCCTTACTTCCCTTGCTCCACCCAGGTCTGAAACAATGACAGAGGGTGGTGCAGCCCTGTGCTGGAAAGGGCAGGTTCCCTGGGTGATCAGGCCTAAGAAAGAATGTGTAAAATCCTGTGAAACCTGCTTTGTTTAGAATGCTCTCAATTGAATGAGAAGGGTCCAAGGAGGAAGTAAGTTTGTTCCTTAAAGTCTTTTACAGCTCTTTGACTCTGACTCAAAATAGGCCCTCAGACTTCCTTGTTGTCTTTTGTTTGATCCTTTCTTACTGTTAATGAGTCATGAGCTTTACCTGAATTCTCATGCAAACGAACCCAATAAAAGCCTGCTGGGACAGGAGAACCCGGCACTCTCCCCTAAGGCCCTCTCCCCTTGGGAGGGTCGCCCGGCGCTCCCCACTAGAGAGAGTGGCCGTTCCGTCCCTACTTCCCCACAGGACCTGGTTGTCTCTGTGTATGTTTTTCTTGTGTGTTGACGAGTCATCTGCAGCATTCCTCGGTCACTGCCTGTCAGTGGCCAAGACATCAAAGAAGAGTTATAATCCTGATGGATTCAAGAAAAGGTCACATACTACTCATGTGCATCAGTAGAGATAAATCCTCAGAGATCCTTACTGCAATTACAAAAGAGAATTAGAAGAGCCTATGGTTGAGGAGCTAAGAGTACACCCAGAATTGAATGAAGAACACTGATTAGCATAAAGGCCATTCTTTTTCTGAAAATAGATGAATTTGATAACATTCCACAATCAGTTAAAAATCCTGGTTGGAAAAATATCTTCAAATGTTAAATAATTCTTTGATACTAACATATATAGGGTAACTGGACAACACTGATTTTCTTCTTGATCTTCACTCTTTTTCTTAAATACATCTATAAAGAGTCCAGAAGACACATAGAAAAAATGACCTAATTCTCTAGAATTGTTTTAGGCTGTCTTCATCTCTTAATAAATTTCCTTCATTGAACTGCATAAAATAAAAATGCGATCTTTTTCTTATAAACTAAGATATACAAATTTTCTAACAGTGTAAGAAAGAAAAATACTCAAAGAATATTTAATGAAATGACACCTGAGAAATCCCTTTGTGTGAACTTTTATGTAATAAAAACAAGAATGTTGAGGGTCTTTCCCAAGTTCATGTCCCAGATAATTGGCACATTAGAATTAAATCACTGGGCTGCTGATGCCTATGCCTACCTTATTTCCACTTTATGAAAGGTCCCTTCAAGGAAGTTTTATAGCATCTAGGTCTAACTGAAGGTCTTGTAGCATCAAGGTCTCTCACTGGATGGGCTACATTCCTCAAGCTTTCATACCTTGTAGATTTTATAATAGATTTCAATAATGTTTGCTATTCCTCCTTTATTTGTTCGCGAAGATCAAGATGAATTGTGATGCATGGGAGAATTTGCTCACCCATTGCAAGGCAAAGCTGCCGAATACGAGAAGGGGCAGTCATTGACACTTTACTACTTCTCAGAGAAAGAAGCTTTTAAACAAAGGACTCTTGAAGATATTGAAAAAGCTTCTGTGCCCTTTCACTCCACTTCCTTATAAGGAAACTCACATCTTCTTGTGACTGCCATGGAGATTTTTCTCCTTCCTTTAAACATCCATGTTGAAGGGGAAAATATATATTATGCCACATTTCCCATGAGTGATTAGCATCTGGTTTATTATTTCACAATGCTTTTCCCATAAACACAATATGAAATATTAAAAGACCCTACTCATTGCATTCAGCAATGGAATTTAAAATACATTTTTATATGCATGCCTTTAAGATTCAAGATGATGTTATAAATTTTAACAACAAGGTACTAACCAATGGAAAAATATGTACTGTATTTTAACATTGGCATAAAACTGTAATTAGTGCCAATAAAAGGACACAGGGGCTCTTGCTAGCCACACTGGTGAATATCCCAAGAATTACTTACTTGTCTATTTTTATATGTAGTTGTTTTGCATATATTGAAGGTCTAATGCTCTGGAAATACTGTACTTCAAACTAAGCATTAAAATTTTGCTATATAAATGACACTTTCTCTCCCCAGTTGGTGTGGCTCAGCAGATTGAGTGTCAGCCTGAGAAGCAGAGGGTCTCTGGGTCAGTTCCTGAGAAGGCCTGGGTTACCACCCGGGTTCCCAGGGTATGGGGCACATGAGAGCAACCACGCATTAGTGTTTCTCTCCCTCTCTTTCTCCCTCCCTTCCCCTCTCTCTAAAAATAAATAAATAAAATATTTTAAAAAAATGACACTTTCTCTTTAATATATAATTTAGTCTCATAATCAATCAGGTATCCATTCATTCAAACATTCAGTGATATGTATTCTTGCACCATGCATATGCCCAACACTAAACTAGGCAACACAGTCTGTAAAAAAACATAGGAAAACTGAATATTTTAAATTCTGAGACAATTTCTTAATCCAATAATTATAATAAAACATACTAGATAAGCATAATCCAAATATTATAAGCACACTAGATGTATTAATATCCTAAGTAAAAAGTATTGTTACAATGTCAAGCTCATTATAGGCGGTTAAAACAATATCTTTCTATGGTAGATAATCTAGAAAATATCCCCAATATCGATACAAAGATAGAAAGATCTGGTATTTTCCTCAAATCATGGTGTAACAAGGTGTGGCTATTATAATAATTTGAGTGGTAACTTTGTTATTTAAGTGTGTTGGAAGGTAACTAACTAACTTTGAGTTGCAAATAGAAGGCTTAGTGAAAAAGTTTTGTCTCTTTCAAGTTGTAGCTCTCTAAACCTGTGACAAAGATTTGAAAACCGCCCTCTGGTGACGTCTGAGGACTTCCTCTGCACCATCTGTTCCTCCGAAATGTCAGCACTATAAGTATCCAATACTGAGAACAAGCTGCAAGAAGCTCACAGAAATAGGACTACTAACTTTTATCAGATTCAGCCCACTACTTGCCATAGATGGCAACAGAAAAATCTGATGTCCTTTACTTGATAAATATGGTCTTTATCAAAAACTGCTAAAATGTAGGAATGCTTATGATTTATTGATCTTATTAAAATATTTTACATAAAAATTATATGGTACATAGTTAAGTGAAAACTTTACCATTACTTATTTGCCTGAGATACTATGAAAACCAACATATCTGAATATATTGAAAGCTCGTTAAACTCTGAAATGTTTGTTATTGACCAAAAACAGAAATGTAATTTGCCTATATTTGAATCAATTAGTATTCACAAATGCTTTAATCAACAAAACAACTACTTGATAATAAAAAATCCATAGAATATCAACGTTTTCATATCTCAAATTTAATTTTTCCTTCAATTAAAACTTAGAAAATATATATTCAGATTAACCACCCAAGGCTTTTCCCTAAGCGAAAAAGATTGAAAGGATAATCTGGAAAAAAGGCAGTCTCTTGCACTGCTCACAAGACCTAGAAATGTGAGAACATTTTCCTACTAATAAATATCCAGGAAAATATAAAATTGACTTCCTCTCCTAATGTCTGTCAAATATGAACTTGTGAGCATATATTGCAACACTGTCTTGTGATATTTGACAAATGCATATGACTTCTTTAGCAGAGAGAAAGTCAGAGAGTTATCAAATAGACTCATGTGATTACAAACTGTCTATATTTAAGTAAGAAAATAGCCATTCTAAGTGCACTGTAGAACTTAATTAAGAATATTGAAATATCTGAAGCAAACATTTAAACTAGTATGAATAGGTATAGAAAAAGTCCAACAGGTAATAAAGTGGATTTCTGAAAATATTTAAATGACTCAACGGCAACTGGAAAAGGAAAACAGTGGAACAAACAACAAATAGATGGGAGAAAAACAGAAAAAATTATAAAACCAGTAGACACAGTTCTATGCAAATTATAACTATATTAATTATTAATGGACTATATATTGCAATTATGCCTGAGAATATAGACTCAGAGAGTGGACTGGCGCGGCCAGGGGCTGGAGTTGGGGGAGAAGTGGGTCAAGAAACTAATGAATGACTCTAATGTTTCAATTAACAAGATGCACAGGCTCACACAGATGCTTGGGAGAGACCTCATGTTTCATGCTTGCTTTGTCATAGTCAATCTAAATAATATCAAGACATTTAAAACAATATAGGGCAAGGCAGGCTAATGGTTCCTTCCTCTGACCCTCTGACAGCTGCTGTCCCTCCAACCTCACTCTCCCCATCGCTGCTGGAATCATTTCCATGTCTGTCTTCCTGACTTGACAGTGAGATCCTTCAAGGCAAGGACTGTGCCTTTGTTAACACCACAGAGCAACACTCGATAGTCCTAACTGGTAACAAATTAGTAGTCCTCTTTCTGTGAGCTATGCCTGGACCTAAGAAACAGATGGAGAATATGTTAATAATGTAGATTAATCTTAAAAGTGGATGGTGGATCTGTCTATTATGCTGTGCATAGCACAAAAATGTTAAAAATAGAAAATATTCTTTCAGTATTGAAAACAGCTTATTCCATGAAACAAAGAAGTTACTCATGTATTCAAGAATGAGTGAGAATAAGTAAAGCTGCAACATACATATTTGTTGTTTAACTGTCCTGTTTGTTAAAGAAAAAGAAATAGCCAAAATTCATGAGAGTAGGCACAAGATATGAGCAGATGTTTTACCAAAAATATAGAGGATAAAAAAATCTGAAGAAAAAATTGCTCATCATGAATTCTAAGGGATATTCAGTTAAAACAACAGAGAGAGAGCACCATGATCTTATTAAAATGCTAAATTAAGAGTATTAACTGTATCTAATATTTTGTAGCATGTGGAATAAAGGAGACTTTCATGTACTGATGGTAAGACTAAGATCTGCTGTCCAACATTACACTATATCAACAATACTGGATTATACAGTTAAAACTCTGTTAAAGGGCAGATCTCATGTTAAGTGTTGTTATCCCAATTCAATACCATTTTAAAAAATCTATACAAAAACAAGAGCCAGTTTAATGCTACTTAAAGAGATAACTAAAAAGACAGATGGTTTAAAATGGAAAAATGTATCTGTGCATACAGTAAGTTAAAAAACCAGGAGTGGTTCCATTAATATTAGATAAGATCAGCATCAAGAGACATTACTACCAAAAATCGTAGTGATAAGTAGGTCATTTCTTCAATAAAATATTACAACTATAAATATGTATCTACACATTATTCACTTTAATTTGTAAGCTTTGTACTTGTAAACTGGCCTAGATTAATATTTTTTGTATTAGATGTCTGTTATCAACATTTTCTTTGACTGTTTTTTTCCTCTATCTTGTTATACTCTTCATATAATAACCTTTCTCTATGTTTTGCTCTGCATCTGTCCTTCTTTAAGGAACATCATGATCCATTAGTAATTTGCACAAATATCTGAAGTTAAAGATAACTTGGTTTTCTTTTGGACCTTATTTCCCATTACAATTTTGATTGTTCCTCTCTGTTTAAGTAACACCACCAAATATCCACCTTTGTGGATCGCATATAACCGCTGAGACCAGGGAGAATAGTTCTATAATAGTACCTCTGTCTACATAGGACACAGACCTTAAACTTTATAGAGAAGCAGGTGCCAACTTTATCAGTACATTTCTCATTACCTTGATAAAATTATGGTCTTTCATGGCCTCCAGGAAACAGATACAGTGGGATCTCTGATGTCAAAATAAATCCATTTTAAAACTGCAGCTTTTATGATCTTTCATGATTCTTCCTTAATACTTTGCCAAAGCAGTTTTAATGCTGCTGCCTCATTGACTAAATAATCATGTTCATCCCCCCAGGGTCATAGAATAAACTTGGGATCAGTTTGAGACACTGTACACTAATGTTAAGTCCAAACGTGTAAAAGAAAGCTCCTGAGCCAATAAATTCCTTTCTACCCAGCATTTTGTCATCTCTTGGTTAGCACCCTTAGGAGACACTTCCACACTTGCATACACACTGTCATCACCACACAGTAGCTAAGCATTCAGACCTTGTCATTGATCTGAAGGAAACGAGAGCACCATAAGGAGAACAAATGTGTTATGAGCAATGTAACTCGGGTGTTCGACGAGTTTGGGAGATGATTAAGAGACCAGATTCCACCACGAGGTGGCAGGAGCCAAGCTATCTGGGTGACATTTTGACGGGTTTGCCTCAGGTGAGGGAGGGGCCAGTCCCTCAGAGCACCAGGGCAACTGTTGAAATTTTGTTTCTGCCTTCCTTCCTTTATTCTCTCCTTCTTTCCTCCCTCCCTCTTTCCCTTCCTCTTTTCCTGCCTATTTCCTTTTCATCCCCTTTTTATTTTTCCCTCCATTTTATTTCCTTCTATTCTGTCTTTCTTCCTCCCAGATTTGACCCAAACCCAACTGCCTAAGAATATTTTTTATATAATCAAGAGGGTGATGAATAGTCGTGACTTCAAGTTTCCTTGAAAATGGACATACTACTTTGCTTCCAGTCTCACACTGCTTTAGTATTTTTTACTGAAGAAGTACTTATTTTACATAGGTGAGTTGTTACTGGCAGTCCTTTATTCTCAACGAGTGGATGTTCTCTGATTCATGGCAGGGCCCTCCAGACTTTACCCAGATTTCAACCAGATTTTCCATTAATGTCTTTCCTTTTTTTGCTTCAAATATTCAATCTCTTACACCACATTGCATTTAGTCATCATGTGTGTCCTCTGGACTATGACAGTTCCTTAGTTTTGTTTTTGTTTCTTATCTATTGTTTTTTTTTTTACTTAATGTTATTTCCCAAGGTCTTTAAATCAAATGAATCATTAGGTAGGTTTTTATACATGAGGTTTACTTGAATGTCTCTATGAGGAAGTGTGACACTATAAAACCATTTTCCTGATGCTTAATTAACTTCAAATTAGGTGTTTATATCTCCGTTTTGTTTCATTAGTTTCATATAAGTGAATTATTATCTAGAAAATATTATTTTTCTTTTCTTGTTGTTTCTACATGTGTCAGCCTTAATCTCCCTGTCCAATCCCTGGTACCTTAAGCAAATTCTGTATCTTTCTAATCACGCTATTTGTGTCAGACTCAGTCCTGACTAATGTTCAATTTCCATCTGGAATGTTACATCCTTCTTTCATTCTCTGTGAGGATTTCCCTTGGAATCTTGAATGCTGGCGTTGGGGACCACAGTGCTATTGTCTAGTTCCAAATTACTTCCTCTTCACTTCTTCTCCATAACACAGTTTTCTGAATGTAAACAGCAAACTGTGTGGTCCACAAATAGAATGTGGTCTTTTACCTATTGTGTCATATAATGATATATATATATATTTTTTCTGTGTTGCTTTTCTCAGACCAAGAGTGACAGATCCTTAATGCACTTGGTGTGGTTGGTGCTCAAGAGCTGATTCCCCCACGAGGAGACCATTTGTTCTTTAGGCAACCCCTTACTAAGGTTACTATACTTAGTTTTCTGAGCTCCCTTTGTGTCCTTTTATACTCATTCATCTACTTCTTCTTAGGCCCCAGCCAAAACTCACTTGCTCTTCTTATGTTTACAGATAGCAAGCACTTCTTTTCAGTAAATATGAGTAGGTTAGCTCAAATCCAGCAAATACTGACAGCATCTTCTGGAACATAAAGCATGGCAATGTGGGCTACTTACTCCTGACCCCTGTCTCAGTCCTACCGTCTCTCCCTATTTTTGGAGGTGATAATAATAGTTGTTGTTTACACTTCCAATGCAGGCACAGAGATAAATCATCAAGCCATTGCCCACGCAGATGTCTGTCCAGGGAATAAGATCACATTGCTGTTATCAACTTCATTGTTGTCCTCATCTTCCTTTTTCTCCTGTTGCAGCTCTCTCATTCTCCTTGGTCTTTTTCTGATGTTATACTCTTGTCCCCACAAAAGGGTGAAAAAAGAGGAGGAAAAAGCAGCCCTGGAATAAATGTCAGACTGTTTATGTTTGGGCTCAATGTCATCCTGAAAAATATTGGTGGAATAATACCCAAAGACCGAGATCATGAAAATGAAGGAAACACAGAACAGTGCCTGTCACAGATGTAAACCTACCACATATTCACATCTGATCCTGAGGCCCGTGATTGAGGAAATTCAAGTCACAAAACATGTGTAGTACAACTAGAGGAACCCTATGATGCACGGTGAAACAATTCATAAGTAATCTGTAGGATGCACTTAAAATGTATGTGGTGCAGCACAGGAAGAAACAGAGATCGCATCACGAGAACTATGTTTTCGTCTAAGCATTATGATTAGAATCATGCATCAGTTGATCATAGGGATCTATTCTGCAAAATGTGTCCAGGTAATTTTGTCATTTATGGTCATCACAGATTGCACTTATATAAGCTGAGAAGGCCTAGACTACTACACCCCTAGGCTATACGATAAGCCCCATTTCTCCTGGGCCCCAAACTTGTGCAGTATGTTACAGACTGAGCACTGTAGGCAATTCTAACACAATGGTAAGTATTTGTGTACTTAAACATGTCTAAGCATAGAAAAATATGCATTACAAATATGGTACAAAAATAAAAAATATATATACTTATTTAAGACATTTGCCACAAGTAAAGCATGCAGGACTGGCAGTTGCTTGCCCTGGGTGAGTCAGTGAGTGAGTTGTGAGCGAATATAAAAACCTGGGGCATTACTGTACTGGAGTGTTAGTGAGCATTCTCCCACCAGCCCTTCCCTTGATTCTTCCTGACAGGGTCAGACACAGAACATCGGGGCTGTCAGTGCTGCTGCATGAACAGGGGTGTGGGCTGCTGATTGCAAATATCAAAGAGAAACTGTCCGGGTAAGGCGTGATTACCATAGCAGTGACTGCCAGGAGGGAGTAAATGGTGGCCTAACAATCAATAGAAATAAAAATCAAGATGGAGAGATGAAAAAACATAGGAGCTGTCGTGGCGATGTGTTTTGGCTACTGTGTGTTGGAGCAGGAGTCAGATTAAGGAAATTTGTGGTATTCTTCAAAAAGAGGGTATGTGACAGGGAGATGGTGTAGAACGGAAGACTCATTTGACAAAGGTCAAATATTTGACCTTTGATAATTTGGTTTTGGTTCCATTGACCATACATGGTCCAAAGGGCTCTCTTTGGCATTGGACTGATGGAAGAAATAAAACTTATCAGGGCTTTACATAATTACAACCAGAAAAACATTTCCAAAGTACAGGGACAATCTGGCTCCACACTACCAGAGAAAGCTTTCACCAAAATGAATTTACAAATAATTTATATACTGTTCTTTATAGACCACCAAGCTAGATTCGTGGGGGCTGTAGCACCCTCTGAATATATAGCACAGTGGGGTGGGGCACACTCCTCTGCGCTGAAACAGGTGAATGACTAACTGGTTGGAATAAAATCTGTGCTCTCAAAATTGAGGTGTTGTGAGTGGAAAGATCTCTTATTTCCAAGCCCCACAGAGACTGCTCCCATCAGAGGGGGAAAAAAGAGTCCTTCCAATTCTATCTTTCCATTTCTTATAGGGAATTGAGCTCCATTGTAACCTTACAGAACCAATGTTTTATATGAGGTTCATTGTTAACCTAAATACCGTTATACAACATATGACTGCAATTAGCTGTTTTTTCTTAATAAGTTTAATTAAATTTTTCCTCTTTACTTTTTCTCACCTGCTTGTTCACTAGACAAGTATTAAATTCAGTTTCTTATCTAAAGCTGTAATGAAGTAACAATAATGGTGAATATCACTGACATCAATACCATCACTTAATGAACACTTAAATTTGACGAAGCTCCCATTACAAGAATTTAGTGTGAATATTATACATATGTGCTGTGCATATATGTGTTTATAAATATGTATTTATACACTCACTTGATTTTCAATTATAGTCTCTCATTTATTTTCCTGCTTGCTATAATAATTTGAAAAACAGTGAATATTTTTGTAAATATCAGGATTGTAAATGATTTTAAGTATATTGGCATTATTGCAACTCACACTTTAAGATGCATGCTGTAGACCTGTAGGCAGAAAGAAATAAACCAAGTCCATATATGGCATAGTAGTCTTTGGGATTCAAGATATTTATTACCTCCCTTTTATGAAATCACAGTGCAAGATGACAAATGGGCTTGCACAAAGAAAACATATATTTGAAATAAACTTTTTAAGTTGAATTAGTTCATGGCTCCAAATAAGCCACTTCCTTGGAAACATGATTACAATTACCCTAGCCCTCGGTTTCTAATGTACCGACAGTCAAGAAAGAGAGTAGTAGCATGGCAGTGAAAGAGTTTAATTATTTTCATTTAATGACACTTTATAATGGAGCCCTGTGGAACCTAGCCCTGTTATCTCTGCCAATTGTTATGTTGGTTCAAAATGAATACGCTGAGCGAGTGAAAGCATTTGGTTTAATTTGCCAGTAGCAGTGGTGAGCCCAACAGCTAAAATTATGAAGATACCCATTGACATATGTGATCTGAGGACAAGTTGGCTGAGACATCTGTTACGCTGCTTCAGCTGATCTGGTTGGCTAAGTGCCTCTTCTGCAGTCACCATTCCATCTGCTTCTCTCATAAAATAAAGTACTTAATTTGACACAATCACCTCGGCTAAAAGAGACTCTATCTGTTTCCTCAGTTAGAATCTCCAAATGAAAGTTTCCTTTCTGACCTCAAAGAATCTTGACTATGATTTCTAGGACATTCCTCAAGTCAAATGTGAAATGGAGTTGTCAGAGATGTCCATTCAAACATATATCAGTAGGCACAGCCCTGGCTGGTATGGCTCAGCAGGTTGAGTGCTGGCCTGTGAATCAGGAGGTTGTTGGTTACGATTCCCAGTCGGGGCACATGCCTGGGTTGTGGGCCAGGTACCCAGTAGGGGGAAACCACACACTGAGGTCTCTCTCCATGCCTTGCTCCCTCCCTTCCCATCTCTCCACAGATAAATAAATAAATAAATAAATAAATAAATAAATAAATAAATAATCTTTACTTGCACACACACAGTTCTCTTCATTGTATTCTTCTCTGTGTAGCCAGGTGTCAAAGAAAAAGCATATTTGAAGCCCAATAATAATAATAGCCTCAACTACTGTATTTATCCTCAAAGTATTATTTTGTGCTTCCACTTCAGCATAATTATGGATATATTAATTTGCCTTCAAAGAGAATTCAGGGAAACATGTCTCTGTCTAGACTGAATGTTAAATTTGGCAACTTTATTGCTGTAATCAGTCAGTTTTCTTAATCCAGAGCATCATAGTGCCCAAATAAATCTGCATAGTGTTCAAAGTACACCACACACCTGAGTTCCCTATTTGGGCTGGCTGCCTTCGTGTTTCTGATGCTATTAACAGAATCAAATGAGCAGGACTTCTTCAAATCTCTGGTACAAACTGTCACATGTGACAGAAAAATTACAGTCTCAGGAATAATGAGCATAAGGTCTCTGCTTACTTCTAATTATTGGAAATTCTTCATCACTTGTGAGACAACTGTTTCTTCTTTTATCTCCACATGCTAGTCCTAAGTCTTTCTTCTACACCCCATGTGAATAAGCAAACTCAACTTTCTTTTTCTCACAAAATTCCTCAACTATTTTAAAGCAGCCAACATTTCAATATGGTGTTAAAAAAACAACTTTTTGTCTGCAAAATCACAAAAGCATCCATCTTATCTTTCATAGTTCCTACTCTGAAAACAAGATATAAATTTCACTTTTAAGTACAGGATCTTATTTTTCCAGAGATGTGAATATGCTTCCTTACTTAAAAAGCTGCAAGACCTATTTAAAAAAAAAATTCAACAAGGCAATTTCAAGTTCCTGATTCTATCTGGTATCACAGGACACTAAAAAAGCACACACCGAAGTTATTGTTTATTTCTTCATTATATTTAAGTATGTCAATTATTTGTATTTTAGGTGGTTTTATTTGCATCACCTACCTCACCTATCAAGAGAGATTATAATTGTGTGTTTAGAGCACATAAAACACAGCTTAGTGTTGTATTGTTATTAATTATTGTATTATTTTCAGTACACACAATTGTAACCCACTTTTGCTCCACATGTATTCATCCATAAAATACAAATTATCTCTAATTTGATGAAACGGCAGGAGCAAATGCTATTTATATTTTAAAAGACACCATCACTGTTCACAACAGGTGACTGAATTTCAATAAGTATAGATGATTATATATCCAATATAATTTTGTATAAGAAGTTTATTAACAAATGTAATTTAGAACTATTGCTCCAAAGTATTGTATACTTCAATAATTTCAAAGGGATTAATAATCATCCTGAAGATTTTCTTAAATAAACACATAAAATTAGAAGTAATATCTGCATCATGTTGACAAGAAATTATAAAATGATTCCATTCTTCATTTTTTAACTTATTTTGTGCCACTAATAGAAAACGTAGTTTTTTGTGGTTAAGAAAAAGAGTCAGAAGTCCAGAAGTTACTAGTCAACAACCACCACCAAAATATTATTTCTTTACTTACATCATATTGGTACACAAAAGTAAGTTACTGAGCTCAAAGCAAGGACCATTTTATCAACTAGATTAACTTATGAAAATGTTGTGCAGACTACAGCTTCTGTATAATCAAATTGTCCATGTTTCCAGAAATATCTGTCAATTTGGAGGTATGCTTTGTTTCTGTGTTGTAATAATGATTTCGACTCAGGCAATTTAAAAGAAAGACAACAGATAATGTAAGATGTATGTGTATATGTACATGTAAGTACATATGTATGTGTGTATTTGTGAATAGATACAGATTTATAGATGTGGATATAGATATAAATATACTCATCTTTTTTTTTCTAAATATAAACAGAATCTTAGTCAAAATACTAAATACCTGAACACATATTCTTAGTCATATAAAATATCCCAATTTTTATCCAAAATGCTTGACAGCTTTCCTCTGTAGAATAACTATACTTGGACATTTCTCTCTTTTTTTAAGATTTTATTTATTTATTTTTAGAGAGAGGAGAAGGGAGGGAGGCAGAGAGGGAGAGAAACACCAGTGTGTGGTTGCTGTCCCCTACTGGGGACCAGGCTTGCAACCCAGGCATGTACTCTGACAGGGAATCAAACTGGTGACCCTTTGGTTCTCAGGGCAACACTCAATACACTGAGCTACAGTGGCAGGGTGATAATTCATTTTTACAATAAAATTTACATATACATTTTCAGATAATTTTCTAGCATGTTTAATATTATAATTTTAAGTATTCTTTATTATGAATATTAACTAATCAAACATATTAACATGCACCTAAAGACATAATATGCTTATCCAGTGAGTTATTATTATTGAATTGGTAATCTTCAAATATTGGTTATGTCTTAATTTCTATCATATTTTTGAATAAAATAAATTAAAAGTATCCATAACCTCATGGTGCCTTTTGTTGGAAGAATTTAGAGTTGACTACTTGAAATATTTTTAAAACTCATATCACTTAATTTTTCTACTTTTTGTTTGATTCTGTGGATATCAAACAAACTGTTATTTCTGCTATCATAATGAGAATAACTTTGTCTTCAAAATTTGATCACATGCTTGGCCTTAGTGGAAATATATTATACTGATACACATTGCATATATTATGTATATGATATTTTTAAAAGCCTTGTTCTGAATATTCTTATTTTTAAATGTCACTTTAAACAAAATAAATATACAGAATGTTAATTTTAAGGATTATCAATATCAATATTTATTATATAATTATAGAAAATTTAAACTTAGGAAGGCTTAAAATGTTGAAGATGTATAAGTATTTTAAGTATTTGGATCTTCGACTACTGGTGATAATTGCTGCTGCTAGTGTAACAGGGTGCAGCCAAGAGGGAGGCCCCAAACAGGGATTTGAAATAGGGTCCAGAACTCAAGGTGTCCAGGAAATATTAGGATGTCCTCACCACCACCCCCAGGTGTGGATTGAGGGAAGGGACACATGGAGCAGGACCATTGAGAACTGTTTTTCATAGCAACAGCTTTGCAGCTAACCTCTGGTGTGGTCATTTAACGTATCTATAACTTTTAACTGGTTACATAGATATGTTAAATAGCTGTGGTCATGCTCTGAGCAAGGGGAATGGAAGTAACTTCCCCACCAAGACATAACTAGGGGATAGGTCCCCTGAGTTACAGCACCTGTGTGGGAGCTTGGAGAAGATTGGCTCCATGACATGGGGCCATTCCTACCCAGACTCACTAGGGAAGCCTAGTAAAGCTGGAAGGATACAGGGATGCTGGCAAGTGTAACCAATTGTGGGAGGAGTCAGAAATGGGGCTGCAGAGGAAGATTGGCGCCGGGATTTAAACTGAGACTCGGCAGCCATTGAAGGGAGAACCACATGGTTGTGGCAGAGTGGGGACTCCCGTGGCCATTCTGCAGAGAGGACCATGCAGCTGTGGCAATAGAAAGGTAAGCCACGTGGCTTTGCCTGAGTGGGGACCCCCGCAGCTTTAGAAGGGGGAACCACCACCCGGCTTTAGCAGAGATCCCAGTGACACAGCTGATGGTGCCAGGAACCGAGGGAGGCCTACCAGCTGAGATGGATTACTGGGAAGAACTGGGGGCTGCCTGAGCCACAGACTTCTTTTTCTTTTCCTGATATATGGTACCCCAGACTGGGCAAAAGGGGGAAGGAAGGACTGTGTGTGTTTGTGGGTATTTTAAGGGACTTTGGGATTTTAATGAAGACATTAGTTCACTACTTTAAGTTTTTACAACATTAAATAAACATTTCCTTTCCTTTTCATGAATCTCTGTCATTGAGAGATGTCTTTCCTCTGGTGGTGGACATAACGAACCTGGGGCGTTCCTTTCACCAATAGTATATTGCGTAAGCCCCAGCTTGTTGTTCTGTAACACAAGTAACACTAAATGTTTTTTTCTGTGAAAAGTAGATCAACCAGAATATAATTTGCTCCTTTCAAAAATGATTAATTTGAAAAGCAGTAGTTTTAAAAACTCCTTCAATGTCATTTAAGCTTCCCAATGTCACCAATGACAAAATTTCTTGGCAAGACTGCAAACTAGAGTGGATAGTACAGTATCGACTCTTATTTTTTAAAAAATGGATTCAACTGGAATGTGGATTTCTCAAAATCATGCAGTGAAGAACAGTACTTACAAAATTCTGGAATTTATATTGCTTTCATGTACTAAAATATATGTTGCAAAATATTTTATATTAGCAAATTATATTCATTTTACATGTTAAGAAAATGCTCATTAATTATAGAAAGCATTTTGTGAAATTATGCAAAATTTGGAATTATTATGGAAATAAGGAAATTATATTCCTTTCTTTAAACATGTACTATATGATAAATACAGCACTTTATTTGTAAGTTATATTCGTTTTCTTGTTTACTTCCTGAAAATGTTCAAAAGTTATATTTTCTTATTGATACAAGATTATTTATGATAAATTTGTTGTACGTTTGGCCAAATCTGCCTAAAATTTTCACTTTCTGAGAGGAAGTTAAGATAAATTATCTTTAAAATGTGAAGATTAAGATGTATTAAAGAAGGGTATACATAGAATAAAGAGTGAATATTCATCTTGTAATATGAAAATTTGCATTGTGGGGAGAATATCATGCTAATCGAGTTGTTACAAGAGGATTTTCTGATTTTCCACCACCATTCCAATGGGCATGTTAATATGAAACCTAGAGAAATTATATAAGAATATTTTTTCATAGGGTGCAGAGACAGTCATCATCTACACGTTTCACATGTTAGACTTGTTGGTAGAATGAGAGTGAGCCCTTTTCTAGTCTTGTGATATTGAGGAGTGAGGAGAAAAGTGAAAATGAGAGTGAGAAAGAGTGGAGGGGATTTGAATGTGAGTCCCATTTTTCTCCCTGCATAGTACTTAGCTCACACGAGGGGATTTGTGTTATATCAGACAAGATACTATTTACAATAAATCAAATGGCCATTAAAGATAGTGGGTATTCCCCAAGGGTTTTGACACTGAAATCATAGAATTAGTGGGAGGAAATGGATGCTGAAGGATTATTCAGTTTTATCTAACAGATCCTGAACACTATTTACAAGGACTATAAAAATAACGTCTCACATATTTTGAACTTTATAGAACAGAAAGTTACTTTTTCTTTTTTATCCATACATAGGTGCTCTTGAGTCAGACCTGATTAATTATAGATTCGCTAAAGAAAATTATGCTTCCAGGTATGCCAGCATACTAGTGTGAAATAAATTTTGCAATTCTTCTGCATTGTACTTTTTATAAGGTTTAAAGAGAATGGAAGAAGATTGTATTTTTAGAGACTTTGAGTTACACATAAGGAACTGAAAAGCATTTTTCACAAAGATATCTGATCCTTATTATGAAATTTAATATAAATGCTAGTTACACTTATTTTTATTTTCTTCCTCTTTGTCTCCCTCATACTAGCTTTATGGCATATGGAACAAATATGTTTTATTTTTGCTATTACTATAAAGAAATGATATATTTTTCTATTGCTAAACTTACTCATTTACACATTGAATTCACATTTCAACCTTGACTAAAGTTGAAGAAAACTAATTTGTGTACTTGCTATATTTTTCTATATTATTATTTAACTTTGAAGATAAACTAACACAAACATAAATTACAGAGGAAACTAAAGTGCATTAAAGTGTTCCATTTTTATTTTAAAGAAAAATGTTTTTCTTCAAATATAGAAGATAATAAATTTCCTATTTAAATGTGTGATAACTTGAAATGTTTTGCAAAGTTCTCTTAACATATTTTTGGAAATATTAAGATTGTATCAATGTCTCTAAGCTAAAATACTTTCAGTGTCATTTTTGTCTGGCAAAATAGGTAAAAAGAAAGTCTTCACTTTCACATTTAATGTTAAGCAAGCAAGAGACATATACATCATTTGTTAGATTAAGATCAATGCTAGAAACCTGGGTAAAATTTCAATGTTAGCAGAAGAAAGTCATTGTATAATACAGTTAAAATATGTGTTTATTCATGTCACTGAAAAAGAAAATACCATTTGTAATCTATACCCAAGCATACAACAAACACATACAATTAAAACATTTTATATGCAAGTTCAGGGTTAATATTGTGCAAATGTCCTTACTACCTAACATAACATACAGATTCAATGCAATCCCTATTACAATACGAATGACATTCTGTTGAGAATTAGAAAAATTAATCCTAAAATTTATATGGTACAAGAAAATACCCTCCAAATAAAGAAATCTTGAGAACAAACAAAATGAGATGAATGAAGTTCCATATATCAAACTATACTACAAAACTATAATAATCAAAACAATATAGTTCTGAGACAAAATCTGATATGTAGCTCAATGGAATATAATAAAAGACCCAGAAATAAGTCCTCATCCATATGGTCAACTAGTCTACATTAGAGGAGGCCAGGAAATACAATGGGATAAAGACATTCCCTTCAGTAAGTGGTGTTGGTAAAACCAAACGATTAAATGAAAACAATAAACTGACCACTTCCTTCTCCCATATACAAAGATAAACTCAAAATAGATTAAAGGCTTAAATTAAATAATTAAAGACCTGAAACCATAAAAGTGCTAGAAGAAAATACAGACAGTAAAATCTTGGGCATTTCTATTAGTAATATTTTTTCCAACATGTCTGTGTAGGCAAGGGAAATTGGGAAAAACTAACTCATGCTATAAGAAAAACAGATTTCCCTTGGGAGTTGAAAGATGTAAGGAGGCACAGAAGGGCCATTGGAGCACTGAATATGTTCTACTTATTAATCTGAATACTAGATATATACATAAAAACTACCGTATTAGTTTTGTTTTTGTATTATTTGTAATATTTTCTGATTTGATACAATCACTTAATGTATTGATATATCAAATACTTATATAATTATGTGATATACTAAAACAAAAATAATACAAATAAATTATGTAAAATTAATAGCCTCAAAGTCAGATTTCCACAACTGTTTCAATTCAATACCTCAAATAATTTACCTGCAAGATGTTTAAACAGCCTTTGATTCCAGAGAGAATTAGTTATATTATGTTTCATAGAATAGTTTTGTTAAGCTAACATGTAAATACTTTAAATAATCTTATATTTATATCAAATACATCATACTATTTTAAAATAAGGCTATTATACATTTTACACATAACTTAATTTTTGAGATATTTATTATATATGAACTATGTTACTCCTTAAGTAAATGTTGAAGAGTTTCTGTAATCCACTTAGTGAAAATAGTTCCATCATCTATATTGTCTGTTGGTTAACTACATTATTTTTTTAAGGTTAACACTTGAAATACCTACAATATTATCAAAGAAAACTTGAAGAAAAAGTGGTAGATTTCATCTGCATAAAATAAGAAGAGATTTGTAGAAAAATATTTCCCTATCATAAAGAATATCTCAACAGATGGAAAAAGCTAATCCTACATTTATGATGGATATCAGAATTCTCCCTCAGAAACATTATTAGCAAAATTTAGCTCTCCTGATGTCTGGCAAAGTCATATTTTGCTAAAAGCCAAGCAATTAATGAATTACTTGCCTTTGGTTTTCAACATTCTAAAATTATAAATAAATTAACAGAAGAAAGTGCTCAAATCTGGCTAGCTGGTTTGAAGATAAATAAAAGTAGCAATATCTCTTGGGAATAGAGGTCTGTCTGGTTAAAATGTGAGACTAAGCTATAATAGATGTCCAAAATTATGCATTGAGGATGCATTTATATTCCTAAGGTGGATAATTTTCTCCTTATGATCATCATTTAATCCTGGCTGGCTTTTTCTTCATAGGACAAACAAATTCAGTTCTGACTTTAATGTCCAAATACTTATTTCTAATTGTTAAGACAATGTGTGTTGCAAGAAGAGACTAAATTTATGTTTTCTTTCTTTTTAAAAAAGATTTTATTTTGTTAATTTTTATACAGAGGGGAAGCAGGGAGAAAGGGAGGGAAACATCAACTAGTGGTTGCAGTCGTGTGCCCCCTACTGGGGACCTACCTGCAACTCAAGGCATGTGCTCTGACTGGGAATCGAACCAGCAGCCTTTTGATTTGCAGGACAGTGCTCAATACACTGAGACACACCAGCCAGGGCAAAAAATTTAGGATGAATTTTAAAGCTGGAGAGGGACAAAGGCAAACATGCACAATATTGGCCATCATTGTTTGAAAAGCTGGACACTCCTGCTGGCTTCCTGAATGCATGGGGTTCTTGGAGAGAACTTTTAAATAGAAGGCAGGCAGAAGCTCACTCTCTTGGCTCTTGGTCTCTTGGCTGTTTGGCCTTTTGTCTTCATGTGTACTTGCTTTTTCCCCAGAAGTTGAGGAGAGACATATGTTCAGACCACTTGTTTGGGCCTGGCACAGTTGGAAGCCAACTTCCCCAGAGGCAGGGCGGGTGCCTCACCAGGCTCCAGCCTCTGGGACACTATGACCCAGTGCAGCAGGGCATGTGGGTCCTGCACATCTTCCTCTGTTTCTCCCTGAAAGAGGTGCACAGAGACTGAGAGCAGTACATGAAGGATGAGCGGGGAAGTTTCTGATGCATGAGCTTCCTTTGCACAAGCCTCTGGAGTGATCTGGCAGCACACCCTCCAATGAGAGAGAGAGAGAGAGAGAGAGAGAGAGAGAGAGAGCGCTGTTGCAAGACAATGGCAACTCTGAACCCTGCAAGAGCATACCAGAGAGGGAGTCCTATTTGTGTGGCTGGTTTAAGCTACAGAAGGACAGATAAGCAATAATGAAGAACTTCCTGGCATGGCTTTTCTTTGCAATCTTTTTGGTAACAAGGGAAGCTTGTGTCTTGCAGAAGAGAAGGGTGCAGAGTAGGAATGCTCCCAGACCCCCACATTGGACACCCTGCTAAAAAAACCCTATACCTTTCCACACAAATCTTTGTGTTATGTGTAAACCCAGTCACAGGTGGCTGGACACCACACTGCCCAGTTTCGATAACAATTCATTCCTATCTTTAGAAAGTTGTTTTTTAAAGATTGTTATTGCCTTTTCTATATAAAGCTCAACCTATTTGTATGTGAGTAAATAAATAGAAAAATATTAAAAATAATTAATTCATGTTAATTTCACTTACTAAATATTTGCCGCATGTGTAGCTTTGTGTGAATCATCTCTCCTACACGAGGCTTCTGAAAAAGTTAAAATTATCCACCACCTGGAGAAAATCCACAAAATCCACGCATTTTGCATGTTAAAAGTCTTTGCTAAGTTTAAGCTATTTTACACACTTATTTTCTTTTTACCTTCTTTACTAACATAAGAAGTTTTATTTTTATTTATTTTTGCCATAATGTGTACTTTTTGTAAGCCATTTCAAGTGAAGTTGAAATATAAAGATGTAAAAATATGTAACACTATGGTTCTCTTTTATTCCCAGATAGCATATTTGTACAGAAACTCTTAAATCATAGAACCTTGAAATGATTGAGGCAACAACATTTGCAGAAGAAAAATAACTATTACTATAAAACCTCAATTAGCTAGAAACTATAATTAACCAGAATTCATTAAAGATTATTTGAATTCACACAAATGGTTTATACATAAATAGCCATGTGCATTTGATTTAGGAGATTGTTTCTGCAAGGCTATTTCTGGTAATAAGAAAAATGCACATGGATACAAGCGATTGTAATGGTATTTATATATAACTGAGCACATGGTAAATGTACATGGAAAGACCCAGCAGAGAAACCATTTCATTATAATAGAATGACATCTATATTATGTAAAGCACCATATTCATTGTCTGCCAAAATTTTCTTGGTTTGTTTGTTTCAGTTTTCCTGTTTTGTCATTCTCTGACAGCAATAATGGCATGGCAACTAAAAGCTTAAAGGCTTTTTCAGGGAAAGAGGAGATACTATTTTTTTGGTACCAAATGTTTGCTCTATTTGTGAAATTGATGCAAAAAAATGTTCTCTAAGTGAGAATTATCTGAATTCTCTAAAACTATTCTAGGTATATCAAAAGTTTGCTAAACATGTAGGAGCATGTTAAGTAACTTCTGACAAATTATCACCAAAAGTTTAGTGAAAGGTGACTCAAGACTTTGAAGAATGTTGACTGATCTCTAACTGGAATAGGAGTAACCAGAAAGTCCATTATTTCATAACTGACTGTTATTTCAAAGGGTTTTGGAGTCATATAAACTTCAGTAAATTATCCTTTGCAAAACTTTATTGCTTTATCTATCGTCTCATTATATTTAGTCTTTCTTCAAGGTTTTCACAAATCCTGACAACTTACATTTTTCAATGGCCTTAAATGAAACATATCCAAAAAAAATGATAACAGGATATTTGAAGTTCAGTCCTCTGTTGAAGGTTCTGTGCTCTGTTGAATAAAAGGAATGAGAGTGGCCATCCTTGTAGACAAAGTAACCAAAGTATTTCTATTTTGTTTCTATTTCTCAATTCTAATATTATTACTGTGTTATCATTTCTGAAATGGAGGTTGTAATTTTTTCCTTATCTCAGAGAGAAAGATTTCAGCATTTTACCATCCAGCATGAGGTTAGCTGTGGCTTTGTTATCTATGGCCTTCCCTACATTTAGGTGTCTCCCTTCTGTACACAGGCTGTTGACAGTTTTTATGATAAATGGATATTAAATTTTGTCAGCTTATTTTTATGCATCTTTCACTGCATAGTATTTTTATCCTTTGTGCTGTTAATGTGGTGTAGCACAGAGGTTGATTTGTGGGCGTTGTATCTTGCATCTCTGCAATAAATATCATGGGGTGAGATCTTTTCATGTACCATGCAATTTATTTTGCTAATATTTTATTGAGGATTTTGGCATCCATATTTTTGATAACAAACATTTCAGTAAACATTTAATTTTGGCCCTTTAATATAGAAAACCACGTTTTATAAATGAGAGCACTAGTCAACTCATCATCAGCTTTTCATGTTTTATACGAACACATTTTAATTGGTTAAAATATCACAAGCACTTTTTGATATAGGTGGTATCATGGTTCAAGCATGAATACAGTCACCTTCCATGTCAAGAATGGTTTCTGATATGTTTTCTTGATCAAAATCATTAGAACCAGCTTCATATGATGATTGTGATCACTACATGCCAGGCCTAATTTATTTTGAAGTGAATACTCAGATATTTTGCTCCAAATTCTCCAATATTCTTCAAAGATATTGGCCTGCAATTTTCTGTTCTGTAGTGTCCTGGCCTGGTTTCCACGTAAGGTAATTCTGGCCCTGCAAAAGGAGTTTAGAAGTGTTCCCTTTCCAATTTTTTGGACTAGTTTAAGAAGAATTGATATTAATTCTTCTTTATATGTTTGGTAAAAATCACCAGCTAAGCCATTTTGTCCTGCACTTTGGTTTATTGGGAATTTTTGATTACTGATTTAATCTGCTTTCTAGTAATCAGTTTCTTAATATTTTCTACTTCTTCATAATTCAATAGGTAGGTTATATGTTTCCAAAATTTTATCTGTTTCTTCTAGGTTGTACAATTTGTTGGCATATAATTGTTTATAGTTTCTTATGATTCTTTTTGTATGGTAGAAGTTATAATGTTTACATTTTTACTATGAGTTTTTATTTGAGCCCTCCCTAATTTTTTCTTGATAAAGGTTTGTCTATTTTGTTTATATTTTCAAATTATAATATTATGAATGATTATGATTTCTGAAATGGAGCTTGTAATTTATTACCATTAAGAACAAGTTGAAATAAAAGCTTTATGTTTTATCTTTTAAATATAGTCTCAGATCAAGCACTTCCATGGGCTCATGGACACATAGGAAAAATAAAATGTTATAGAAACGTTCTGACCTGATGAGGTGAGGGCTGCACAATCACTCAGCAGGTTACAGTACATTGCAAGTATGAATAAAATATTCTGTGCTTTGTTGTTGCTTATTTTCTGAGGAAGCTATGTGATTTTATGTCTCTGCATTTCAGTTCACGCTTGTGTGCAATGGGGTAATTGAATAACATGGCAAATGATTATTATATTTCTTAAAGTTTGTAAATCAACAGCAATAATAGATATCATCTATGACATTTAATATTTACATTAATTTCCTCATGTAATTTGATTCTTTGCACACACTTAACAAACTTGCCTTTTAATAATCTTGCTGATATTATCTTATATATGACAGATAAATTTTTTGTAGTATTCCAGAAATCATTTATTTTTCTCTATCATGAGTTTATCCTAATCTGCCAACCTTCGACTGAGTAATATAATATTTTAAGATTTGTGAATATTCATGATTTACCTTGCAATGCTTTGATAAACTCTTCTTAGGGCATTTTCGATGCTACGTACTCTTGAAGTTCATGCTAACTCCCTTCTACCTCTCCTGGATTCACCATTTCCAGACAAAATGATGTTTAACTCACTAGTATAGTATTTCAACAGCTTGAAACTCTCAAATTATTTTCTCAGGTCAAAGAAGAGATTATTCTTGCTAGGTATTACCATTATTACTATGTGTAAATCATTTTACTATCATTATTTTGTCAGAGGGTCAGTTTGGGGCCCATATTCATTTTCACTTTGCACTGGTCTCTACTGAGCATCCTGCTCTCACATTCCCCTGAGTTTAACTCCTCTTGTTTCTTCTTCTATCAGTCTAGGTTCCATCTCCTTACTGAATATGCTTCAGAGAAAAGTATACAATAGCATGGATTATAAGCATACTTGTGAATTTTGAGACAAAAAGAAGTTAACAGTACTAATGCAGATTCCTCTTACCAGAATATCACTTTCTAATGTTACTCATGTTATCATGTGTATAAAATTCATTTTTTAATTGCACAGCTAGAAGTACAACCCAGCCCATGAGCAAAATGATTAAATTGGTGAAATATGTACTGATAAGGCAACAGGAAATCCAAGCAAATTGCTTGACTTGGACATTAGAACAGTATCTATTTTTAGGATAGGAGAGAAATGATTATCTGCTAACCAGGGGGCTGAAACCCACGAAGAGCCACACTGTCCTGTCACTCTGATTAAGTCACTTTAGTTCATCCTTCACCCAGAGGTGATTCTGATGCCAGACCAATTTATTGTGACAATTAGTCACCAAATGACCAGAAGTTAAAGTGGCACATTCCCTGAAAATTTAGAAGTATTCCTGTGCTAGAATCTGACCATCAATCAATATAAACTTTTGTCACTATTACTCATGATTTTTACAATTTACTTTTTAAATAAAATTTAAACTATAGAGCATTTAAAATATACTCTCTTAATATCATTGAAGTATTTAAAAATTATAAAAACAAAAGTTAAACTAGAGATTAGTTTGAATTTAATATCTCCCTTAAATATATTTAATGAGTTTTTGACAATGTAAAACAAAATGTATGTTATGTTAAATATTTTTTAAAGCTGCAACAACTGAAATAATGGACAGCGTAGAGTGGGCCTTATCACAATTAACTTCTGTCTTTGTGTGTGTATAAAACAAAATTTCAAATACATGGATAAGTTCCATAGATACTCAAGATATATTGATATATATTTATTTGCATCTAAGTGCATACACATATGTGAAGAGAAAGAATACTGATCTTAGCCATTGAGTCAGATACTGTGAGTCATTATGTGGCTTGGACATGTGGGTACCCATCTTTTAACCCCACATTGTGTTTCCTGAGTTTATTACAGTGCTACCCTCCAAAGAGAGGAGCACACGTTCATACATGACTGCATAAATGGTTATTAAGATGGTGAAATTAACCTCCTTCACAAGGATTTTATAACTTTTCTGAAAATTCTCTTTTTAAAACTACATCGCAATGACAAACATATTCTTCAATACAAAGTTGAAATTCTGAGAATTTCAGAGGAATTTCCATGGTCCAAAAGGTAATTGAAATTTTAGATTTAAAAAGGTGAGACAATTTACAATATATATGCCCTCAGTCTGGGAGAGTATAAAGTTTGTATTTCAAGAAAAAGACTTTGAATCTAGAATACTGAGCTGTGTGTAGGAACAGTTAGAAAAGATAATAACAATGATTTTTTTAAAAATTGAAACAAAATATAAATGCCTAAAATAATAAAAGCAGTGATAATACAATTTCAAGTAAAAGCATAAGTAGAATACTGGATAACAGTAACTGGTAAGACATGAGAGAGTCACCCAGTGAATGCTGTCAAAGTCTTAATTTATTTGGAAAAAGGGAAAAAGGTAATAACTGTATGTTTAGGGGTCACTAATATAACATAATGAGAAAAATAGATTGTTTAACATCCAAACCATGGGACTAACTCTCTATGTTATAAGGTTGAATAAAAATATTTTTAATATAGCCACACTAGTCTTACAAACATTTAAGGAAGCTTTTATAATACAAAGTACCTAAGAAACTGGAAAGCATTCTCAGATGTTCAGGGGTAGGACTGCTAAGTAGTGAATTTTCTAATGTATGAAAATTGTACTTTCATCATAGGTAAAATAAATCACCTGAATTATGCTTATTATTCTGTTAATCAATGTAAAAGAAAAAGAAATGAATCTGTTTTTCTTGCTTCTTAGAAGCCACAGAGCATTTTTGACCATTAGAACATGTTCTATTATCTCATTTGATTTCTTGGCAAGAAATATGATTCATTTTTCATTTGATTAATCTGATGGTTTTTCCACATTTAATTTTTTTTTACAAAATGTGAAGATACACGCAATTTGCTTAATAAAGATAAAGAAAGTTCTTTTTAAGTATTAAAAACTGCAAAATCCAACAGTTTTCACAGTATTTCATTGCTAATGAGTGACTTTTTCTCACAGCACGTTACAACAATATTTACCTACCACTTTTAACAAAAGTCCTAGGGAGGAAATATTGTCAATGGGGAAAAGCACATAAAATGTGGTGTCAGACAGAACTAGGTATCAGGTCCTTCCAAATATTTAATTTATAAACTTGTAACATTAGATCTGATGCTTGATTTTCTCAAAGGAGGAAGAAAATATGCACAATACCCCTATTCTTGCTTTGGGAAAATATTAGCTGCTGAAAATTTTATGTGAAGTCTATAGCTTGGTATCTGACACAAAGTAAGTCCTCATTAAACGATGGTTGGTGGAATAAATTTTCCAACAGTATATTTTGATTTTGATCACAACACTCACTTTGACTTCATTTTTCCCTTTTCTGACAGTTTTGATTTAAAAAAAAATATATATATATATGTATATCAACATGGCCCTGGCAGGTGTGGCTCAGTGGATTGAGTGCCAGCCTGAGAACCAAAGGGTTGCTGCCCGGATTACCAGTCAGGGAGCACGCTTGGGTTGTGAGCCAGGTCCCCAGAGGGTGGCTTGGGAGAGACAATCTCACACTGATATCTCTTTCCCTCCCTTTCTCCCTCACTTTACTTCTCCAAACATAAATTAATTGATTAATTAAAAAATGAAAATAAAAACATCAACATGGCTGAATATTATTATGGTTAGGAAAAATCTTGCTTTGAATAGAGACAATTTAAATTCCTCTGTGTGTATGTAACTATTCTGTATATTTTTCTAGCTTTTATAAGACTCTCCAGGCTAATTTTCTCTTTCTGCATTTGTTTGTAATCAGATTCAAGTTTCATTTGGTTGTTTTCATGAATATAGAATGAAACATGCTCTTTATTTGTGAGAGATTTGTTTAGGGATTTCAGTTTGCTATTAAAAACCCCGGGATGACTATGAAAGATTATAAACATATATTTTATTAATTAATTTAATAAATTGACAGTGTATGAGTTATTAAAATATAACAAGTGGGGAATATTTTGATATATCTCATAAAGCTAGAATAAATATTTATGAGTACCTTAAAACAAATAGTTATTTCTCAAATTATAGCACTTAAGAAAATCAGACATTTATAAGGTAAACCAAGATAACCCTAAGGTAAATTTAGATAAAATGAAAAAGCTTGACTTAATAATTTCGACAGAGCATACTAATAAAGAAAGAAAAAAGAAAAGTCTCTAATTGTAGGAACATGCATGATTTGTTAAGAAAAATTTTACCTAAAGTAGGAAATAATACACTTTAATATTTTAAAGGTCACCAGAACTATTATATTGAATTTTTAATAATTATTAAATATAAATTTCATTCATGTATTTTAATTTACAGAAATATTTGATTTAAGAGATATTTTTGAAAAAAATGTTTGGAAATGTCCATAAGTAGCATTTATAATTTGTAATATCATGTTCATTAGTCAGTTTAATACCCATGACACACAAAAATGAAGTTTATCACATAAAGTTGAAAAATAAGTCAGCAGTCAAGAGTTAATAATTATAATGCTATATAGTCGGAGGTTTAAAGCTACTACTCATAAAATTTACTTCATCAATTTACTTCAAGTCTTTAAGTTTCCATTATCTTCAGTGAAGATTAACAAAACTGCGATACACAGTCTTTTTGAGGATTAAATAAAATACTATTTAAAGTCCTTAGAAAAGTGCGTAGCACATAAAAGTCCTTCAAAATGCAGTATCTCTTCTTAGATACTTCTAGTAAGTGCTTGCTTGGGGACAGAGCAGAATATTGATGGGACGAGGAATATTTGTTTAAGAATCAAAATAATTGAATTCTTGGAGGAATTCAGAAATCACAATATTACTAAGAATAGTGGACATTAGGCAATACATTTCACATACCGGGGAAAAGAGGAAAACAAAGGGAACTGAGGATTTTACTTTAACTCAATTCCTTTCCATTTCCTCTATGACAGAGACTGGTGGTTCCTGGAATTAATGTTGCACTTGGATCCACATACGGGCTACTTTTCTCCCAGACCACAAATGCAGTAAGAATTTATAGAAAAACTGTTATCCCGTAGCAAGGCCTGAAAGCTCGTAGAAGGCCAGGATGGTCCTGCTGACAATGGCCTGCCTGGCCTGGTGGTTTTGAGACCCTTCTTTCCCACATGCAGGAGAATAATACATTCTATCTCATGTCTTAAGTAAGGGACTGCCATGACTTAGGACAGGAGACAGCAAACTGCTTCTGTAATTTCCAAATACTAAACCATTTCAGGTTTTGTGGGCCATTTAATTTCTTTTGCAACAACTCAAACTTACAGTGTAGCATGAAGGCAGGCATGAAAAATATGTAGATAAATATGACTGTGATCCGGTAAAACTTTATTTAAGAATATGGAGGCCCTGACCAAGTAGTTCAGCTGGCTGGACCATTGTCCTCACGTGCTAAGGTTGGGGGTTCAATCCCCAGTCAGGGCCCATACAATAATCAGCCAGTGATGCATTAACAAGTGGAACAGCAAATTGATGTTTTTCTGTCTCTCTGCTTATAATATCTAACACAATGCAAATGTGATGTGATACTTGTATTGACTAGAAAATAAAGACAAGAAAATGTCAGTACCTGTTGAGTGTGAATGTATCCATAGTACGCTAACAACATAGTGCACATCACCAACAAAATACATTTTTAAATGGTTTTGATCTGAGCTTGTTTGAATCCATGGGTGTGGACACGGGACCTGCAGATATGAGGAGGCTACTGTAACTCTTGCCTTCCATTCTCCTATTGGCTATGTGGCCTGCAAGCAGTGGTACCTGTGTGAAAACTCCCCTTTCATAGATTCCTGACACCATTTCATTCATTCATTAATTTTATTTATCTTTTTATTTTCACTCTCTCCATTTCTTCCTTTTTATAGAATTTATTGGGGTGACACTGGCTAATAAAATTATGTAGGTGTCAGGTGTACAATTCCACAACTCGTCATCTGTACCCTGTAGTGTGTGTTCACCACTCCAGGTCAAGTCTCCTTCTGTCACGTGTTATCCCCCATATCTTCCTCTACTTCTCCACCTCTTCCTTAGCAATCACCCCACCCTAGTTGCATTTTAAATTAAGTTCCCTTTTTTGTTATCATACTTTAAATTCTACATAGTTCAAAAACTCTGACTCAACATATAACTGATTACATTATAATACGCTTTTTGTGTGTGTGTTAAACTCTGACTCAAGATATAACTGATTACGTTATAATATGCTTTCTTTGGTATGTTAAACTTATGTAGCAACTTTCATAGAATCTAATGTGTTTTCATCTTTCAGTTTCCATAGTGAGCAGAAGTATTCTGCTAATGCACATCATATAAAAATGTGAAAAAAGTGGTTATTTTTTTGACTTGCAAATATTTTATCAGCAAACGTTACACTGGGTTTTATTCTTTAATAATGTTAAATGTTCGAATCTAAGTAAAAAATCAACACAAAATAGGTAGTAACAGATAATTAGAGGAAAGAAAAAAAATTGGGGGAGAAAAAGGAAAGAGGAAGAGAGGATCATGACCTTGGAAACAGAAAAGATATGAGGACAAATTAAGTCCAAATAGGAAAAGGGATCGAAATGGACATTTGGAAGGATACCAAGGTAAAAGCAAAGACTAGGCATGGAAAGGCAATGAGGTTGGAATGAACAGGAGATTTTTGTGCCAGAAGGAAAGCAGATATTGGGCTCCGAGCCAGATCGGGCTGTGAGGGTGGCGGTGGCTGTTACGGAATTGAGTTGTGGCTGGAGGGGAGAACAGGATGTGCTGGCCAGGGGCAGACGTATTGGAACAAAACTGCAGCCTGTGAAGGGAGGGAAATGTGTTCAGAGCTGTTGGAGGCTGTGGTTATTTAATCATAACTTTGTTCCTTCTGGTGCCAGGAGACCGATGGAACTCCTTCCCACAGAGGTCAAACAAATGGTTTTCTCAACTCACTTAGTCAATTACCCACCCTGTGAAGAGAAGGTCAGGATGCTGACTAACCACATTTAAAACAAATGAGATGCATTAAATGTGCAGTTGCTTACAAGGTTCCTATGACCTAACCATTTTAAGGATTTACATACTACTATGCTAAGATCACACAAACTGAATGATGAATATGTTAAATACTTGCTTTAATTTTCTTATGATAAATTATTAAAAGTTACATATACTAAATAATAAACATTTCAAGGGAGCCTAATATGTCATTATTAACATACTTCAATCAAAATAGTTGTTAACTCTTGAATCAGAAAATGTAAAATTGAATCCTAGGTTTGTCATTTACTATATGAGTTGATAGTCTAATGTCTCACAGCTTTAGTGTTCTACTATTAGTATTTAAATAGTAGTATAAATCCTCTGTGGTGTGTCTAATGATAAATTGGGGCTAAATATGGTTTAGCACAGTACCTGGCACACATAATATATGTTATTTATGGAAGATATTTGCTACAATCTCCCTATATGAACTCTTCCTAACAGTTCTCAAACTTTCCCAGTCTTACCAAATAATTTTCTTAAGCCACTCCTAGATTTATGGTGTAGCCCTATTTAAGTACTATCCCCTTCTCTTAAATAAAGATCCTTTAGGCAGCTGTTTAATCAATCAAGCACTGATGTTTATTAGGGAGTAAAAAACTGGTTCCTTCACAAGAGTTTTCAACTCATGCTTATGGCATTTTTTTTACACCATTCCCCTCTCCTGGACTCACCATTTCTATTTTCTGTAATTCTAATATCATGTAGCTTGAAGGTAAACAAAACATTATATCTTACCATAACTGATATGTCCTATTATGTTGAATAGCCCTTAACAATACACTGATGCACAGTATAGTTGGTACCATATCACATTTTGCTTTGCCTCCCTCAAATATTATATAAAGTTCTTTTTTTAAAATTTAATCTTTATTGTATTTTTTCCCATTACCATTTAGTCCTCTTATACCAGGGGACCATTAGGAACCAGGCTGCACAGCAAGAGGCAAACTTGAATGTAATGCATTTGAATCATCCCAAAACCATGTCCCCTACCCCTGGTCCATGGAAAAATTGTCTTTCATGGCACTGGCCCCTGGTGCCAAAAAGGTGAGGGCCTGATGCCTTAAACACCCCTCCTCCCAGCCATCACCACACTGTTGTCCATGTCAATGAGTCATTTTTCCTCATCCTTCTACCTCCTCACCTCCCCCCACTAGCTGTCATCTTGCTGTCATTCTATACGTCTTTCCCCGTTTTCCTTGTTAGTTCAGTTTGTTCATAGAAATCTGTCAAGTTATATGCTTCTTGTATCCCATTGAGAAGAGGAACAGTGCCTGGTAAGTGAGGAAAAACTTGTACCCCTGCCAATTTAATGTTTGTCACTGGACCTGAGAAATAAACTAACATAAGACAGATTAGCAGGAAAAAAGCTTACATTTTTTTAAGTATTACATAACACAGAAACCCTCACAGAGAATGAATACATAGTGAGTTCTACCAGGTTGTGCAAATTTAAGTAAATTCTAGAAAAGTAACTGTATTATGTGGGAAAACAAGAATTACTGTAAGAAGATCTGTTTGTAAAGAATTTTCTTGTCCTTGATGATAAGAATGTTACCATCCTTTTGCTATAGGGAGAACATCCTTCACATGGGAACTTTATCTCCTACTTTCAAGGAAAAGAAGGAAGTTCAAAGTGTTTTCTTGCATTTTCTGTTTCTCAGATGCCTTTCACTCATAATAGTGAGTTAAAGGCATGCCAGATCAGAATATTTTGGAGTGATATATTTTGCCACACTTCACAAGTAAAATATAGCTAATGAAATATGAATGGTTGTTTAATTTGAGAGGCATACAGCAAGGTCTGTCTGAAAAAAGTCCAGTCATTGTTCATATATTGAGAACAGTTTACACAACATTGATGTAACCTGGCAGCCAAGGAGAGTGGACTGGAATGCACATGTGTCAATAATGAAGACTTCACTGTACTAGTTGATGCGGGCTGTAGAAACCATTGAGTGAGCATGTATATTGTGCGGCTGTCACATTCAAAATGACTGAGAGAGTGGAACAATGAATCTGCATCAAATTTTGTGTTATGCTTGAACATTCCTCCAAGGAACCTATTTAGATGATTCAAGAAGACTGTAGCTATGGGCAACTGGTGATTGGCAGCTTCATCACAACAATGTGCCCTCTCATGTATCATGTCTCATGCTGAGTTTTTGATGAAACATTAAATCACCCAGGTGACTCAAGCCCCCTACAGCCCAGATTTGGTGTCCTGTGACTTCTGGCTTTTCCCACCACTAAAATCACTTTTGAAAGGGAAAAGATTTCAGAGCATTGATAAAATTCAGGGAAATTTGATGGGGCAGCTGATGGTGACTGGGAGAACTCTCTGAGGTCCCAAGGTGCCTACTTTGAAGGGGATTGAGGCATCATTGTCCTATATACAATGTTTCTTTTTATCCTGTATCTTCTTCAATAAATGTCTCTATTTTTCATGTTAAATGGCTGAATATAATCTGAACAGACCTTGTATTTCTCAGGGTCATAGTTCCACAAATTTCTTGTGTATTTTGGGGTCCTTTGCTGAATGAAGAACACCTAACATCAAGAGTAGTCATTATTATTAGTTAAGATGGTATCCAAAATATCTATGCAATGTTTTTTTAGCTGAAGGCAGATTTCAGAAACTCTTTATCCTGAATCTATCTCTTGTCAACAATGTACCTACAAAAATTGGGAGGAAGGAAAAAATCTATGAAATGATATCAAATCTACCTATACCATTATTGACAAATGTCTCAAGCCAGGAAAGCCAAATAGTTTTTGTTTCTTATTTTTTTCCCTTGATTCTCAGAGAATATGTACCTAAATTACTACAAGAACAAGTAACCTGGGGTGGGGGATAGTGGTAGGGGGAAAATGGAGACAACTATATTTGAACAACAATACAAAATATTAAGAAAAGAAGTACAAATTGGTAATTACAAAAATAGTCATGAGATATAAAGTATGGCACAGGAAATATAGTCAATACTATTGTAATAACTATGTATGTTGCCTGGCGGGTACCAGTTTATTGGGGTAATCACTATGTAAAGTATATAAGTATCTAACCACTATACTGTACACCTGAAACTAATATAATATTGTATGCCAACTGTACTTGAAAAATAAACTTAAAAAAAGAGAGAAAACAGCTGAAGAACAGAATCAGATGAACTAGCAGAAGCATCATGGTAGCTTGTCACATTTAGCACTGAGGTGGTTAATATCACATAACCTCCACATGCCCCAGGTCTCTCACCAGACAGGGTACCATTTGCACAGGAAAAAGATGAAGCAAGATGGCTAACTCTCTGCTTTAATGGCATCAGTCAGAAAGTGGAAGGGAAAATAGCAAGGTGTCTACTTGACCTTTAACATAGTTACTTATGAAGGGACAGACCATCCAATGGCCAGTCAGTTAGAAGGCAACTTCTCCAAAATCGAAATGAGATATGAGAATGGAGTTTGTTGTGAGAATACCCTGCTTCATAGGAGAAGGCCAAAGCATGGGTGCACTAGTTAGCCCTTCCCTGGACAGCTCGACTGAATGTCCTGTACATGTTCAGATTACTTCTCTTGGGTTTTATGCCTCAACATTTGCACTTGTACAGAATTCTCCCAATCCGAAATCGACAGTACTTTGAAAAGCATATTGAAAATGTCATGGCTCATTGTTAGTTGTTTTTATTTTCTTCCTTCTGCAAGAACATAGTTTCCAAAGTTTTTTGCAATCAAAATGTGTATTTCTGCCATTTGGTAACACATGTGTCAATACTTTGAACTGACTCTATTCCTAAATATTGGACATCGAACAAACACATTTGCTTCCTCATGAAGGTCCACATATCAAGTTTAGAACATTGCATTTCTCTCCTGAGAGCAATCCGGTGGCTGCCTGGGAAATATAACAGAAGAAACTTCTCGAGCATCAATATCGAATCATGGAGAAATTCTACCTTAGGCAGTAAGTAGAGGAAAAATGTAAGACTCTGTTGATAATTGACTCTGTGATACCTTCCATCATTTTATATTCCTAAACTTATTCCATTTTATATTCCTAATCCCAATGTCCCTTTTAAACTATAAACTATAAATTAATTGGCCTCAAAATAGCTGTTTCAATTATAGTGTAAAAGTGATTTAGGTAAATTTTTCTTCACTCTCCATTTCTTAATGTAATTTAAGCCCATCAAAGTTGCTTGTGAACTATAAATGTAGGCAATATTTGTATGATTTAATCACACGTGATTTTACTTATTGATTGTAATTCATTATTTATGTAATTGTCTATAATTATTATTTATTATAATTCATTCTATATTACTAGAATTTCTTGAGAGGTAAAATATAGATGGATGGAGTATATATATGGGAGATATATATATATATATATATATACACACACATGCATACATACACATACATCTTAGTTCAGGGAACTTACAATGTAAGCAGGCAGAATGCACAAAATACTAAGCTAATCCAGAGAGAAGAGTGAGTAACCAAGGAATCAAGTCTGGAAGAGAGCAAAGACAGAATATATATACACTCTGCACTTGTCACTCTCTAAATACTGTTTCAAATACAGTACAGCAATACTCAAATGATCTATATCTGTTTAATATCAAAGAACATGCAGCACAAAGTCATTGCTTGAGTTTCTATTTAATTACCAGCAAAGCACCTGTGATTATTTCAATCCATTAACTTAATAACTGCTAAATAAGTCCCCATTATGTGCTAATCTTTATATATTTAGGTGATTCACCAGTGAGAAATACACATATTAAGCTAGGAAATATATACATGTAATATTTAATATGGTGATTTACAATAAAGAAAACAATCAGTGTAAAGAAACTAGGAAGTAAACAAATTAAATGGGATGGGACTATTTTGAAAGAAGCTATGGAGAGACATCTCAAGAAAGAGACCTTTGATCAGAGACCAGCTGGACTGGAAATAGTGACCTATATAAAAACATGGGAAAATAATTCAAGGAAGAAAAGAGGCAGCAAACTTAGAGACACTGAGGTAGGTAAGGATCAGCATACCTGAAGGACAGAAAGGAGAATATGGCTAAACTGTAATTAAGAAGGGAGAAAGTGGTATTGGTTGATGCTATAGAAGTAGACAGTAGGTAGACTACCAAAATAAATAAATAGATAGAGAGATGATGATAGACAGATAGATAGATAGATAGACAGATGCAAGACTTGATAGGGAGATCAGCTTTTAGTTTAGATGTGATTGAAAACTACTGAGGAATCTTTAAAATAAGAGAGACATGATCTAATTTACCTTGCCAGGGGAGGGAGGAAAAAATGGCAAGAGTGTTTGTAAGCATACTGTTTAGCATGTTACATTTGTAACACAGATGAAAAACTATGATTCTGTGAAAGCAGTGTTTGTAGAGAAGACATCAAGAAGTGTCAGGCTTCTGATGTGTTTTGGTCATAGAGTAAAATAGTTGATACATAAATACAGGAATAATAAGTGAAGAAGAATCTTGGATTACTCTGAATTTTGTGTGTCTAGATAACAAGTAATTGATCATTGTACAAACAGTAATTCATCTAGATGTCACATGGACAGCTGGACAAACCCATGTTCTCCTGCCATCAACCACGGACCATGTTCAACACTTCTTTTCTCTGCATTGGGCCAGGGGTGGCTTGACTCAGGAGGGAAGCTGATGCATGAGGACAACATCCTCTGGACTCACCTACCAAGAGACTGATCATTGTGTTCAGGCAATGGGATGATTATCCTTGTGTTCAGTCATTGGGATGATTATGATGATCTCCTAAATACTATATGTACATATTTTTCCCTGGGCCAATAGATGTAATTTGTGCATCTAAATAGATAACTAAACTCAAAATGTTCCAAGCTAAACCTTCCCTGGATTCATGCTTTCTTTCCTATTTCTCTTTTTTTGAATCATACTACCATTCTATAAACTCCTGAATCTCATTCCTATGAATGAATTTGATTTTCTGATGGACATAAATTGTTTATTAAAGTCATATTGATAAAATCTCAGAATAGTTCACTGATTTTTTTCTTTACATGTCACATTTACTGCCTTTGTATAGATACACATCATTCCTTTTCTAGAATATTCTTATAGCCCTTTGTATGTAAATCTGTTCTCCAATTTTTGAACTAAGGTCCTATTAAAATTCAACTATTTTATGTGTGGCATATGTAAAATATTCTCAGGACTGAAGTCAAAGGGTCTTTTTCTTTGCATATAAAATGTTATGTTACATTCTTGCTCGCATTTCATGCTCAACTCTAGTCATGTACACATCCTGACCTTAACTCACACAAACACATATACCCACAATAGGACCCAGTGAAAATATTTATGGTCAACTGTATGCAAAGACAGGATTTTTGCATCTATTGCTTGCTTTAATCACCCTCTCTCTTGCACAGAATACCTTTTCAACCCACTTTCTCTAAACAACTGTAAATGTAATAAACTAATCAGCTCTAGACCTATTCTTATCCCAGTTAGCATTATCTTCTTTGTTCTTGATGCCTCAAAATAAATGTCGACTTTTATATTTATACCTCTAGCACTTTCTTACAAATAACAGTTTTAGTTTTTATCTCTTTCAGTTAAACAAAAAAAAAAAAAAGAAGAAGAAGAAAAGTATCTTTCCCAATATCCTCGCTTTTAAATCTTAGGCTCATTACCTCAGCAAATGAGATGCTCCATTCTGAAACTGTGAAATGCGATGGAATTAAAACTGGATAGAAAAGAAAGTATTCAGGGTTTATGTTGTTATAAGGCCCCCAGAGTTGGATGTACTGACACTACACCAGTCCTGGCTTCTAATAAACAAAGTAGACCCAGGAACAGGTTACAGTAATAATCTCAGCTGTACTGCACTCCCCAAGTCTAAACTCTTATTTCTCTTCCTAAAATATTTGTCATTCCATGCACCTTCAAATGATTTGATCTACTTATATACACACATGCATTCTCTAGTTAATTTACTAAATTTTACCTAGGAAAAATAACCCTGACTGAAATGTTTTTATACACTCAAGACCAAATAATATGCTTATGTTATTGAAGCTTAATTTACATTTGTAGGCTCTATAAATGCATGAATAAGCTACCTCCTTAAAGATGAACAATGTAAAAAAAGTTCACTTTGTTAAGTCCTTAATTTGTGGGAAGCTCTTTGCAACATGTTTGATAAAAATGAACTTACTTTCCTAACCTTATTCCTCTAAGGTAGGTATTATTATTTCTGCTTTACTATGGAGGATATTGGGGCATAGAAAAATTATTTACATGGGTGAAGTGAGACCTGGTAAGTAGTGAGGTTGGGATCTGTACACAGACATCTGTCTCCAGAACCCACGCCCATTCATTTTGTTGTCCTGTCTTGTCTCGTAAGTCTGAGTAAGAAGTGTTTTTTTTTTTATTGTATTTGTTTGAGTATCATGATCATTTCCAGTTCTAGCAAAAATAAAAAAAGTACATAAGAGTATTTTTGTTATTCATTTTCCCCCAAATAAAACGAAAAGTGAAAAATATAGCCTGATGCAAAATCAGAAGTGAAAAATAATTTTAAATTTCATTTTCTTAACTGTGTGGTTTGCTACTTAGTCAATATGGTTCATAAAAGAATCAACTGATACTAATGTGAACAGCTAAGAGAAAAACATATGCCCTTCAATTTTTAAAATCTAGTATGGGTGGACCTGGAGACTATTACGCTAAGTAAAATAGGCAGTCAGAGAAAGACAAATACCATGTGCTTTCACTCACATGTGCAATCTAATGAACAAATGGAACCAACAACCAAAATAGACAGAGACTCATAGAGAGCAGGATGATAGCTAAGGGTGGGAGAGGTTAGGTAGTGGAAGGATTGAACAGGAAGGAAAAAGGACTCATGGACATAGACAACAGTGTGGTGATTGGGAGGCAGAGTGTATAAGGGGACTATATGCTAATACAATAAAAATCATTTAAAAAGTCTAGAATCTATAATTTTGTGTTAAAAGAGCATCGTGTTTCACAAATTTGCATGTGTTATAGTAGAAATGTATAAAAATACATGTATTGTTATACATGACTAGATTTTATTTCCACATAAATTGGATTTTCCAATCTTATGTTTTCATAAAGGCAAAGTTAAGCCAAAATAAGAATTAGGTTGGCTGGGTGGATGCAGAATACCAATGAAGAACTATCTTTTGAACATCTTCCTAAATGCTCTTATATTAAGCCTTAGAAAGAAATATAGGAAAGACTTCCAAAGCCTTGGAACTATGACAAAGACATCCTCCCCAGAATTTTATATCATTTACTTTTTAGTTAACTACAAAATGTCAGAAATAAAAGGACACCATCAAAATTTTTTTCAGATCTTAACTTTTCACCCCAATTATGGCCTTAAGAATAAAGTGCAAAAAATTTCAAACAGCACAAAACTGAAAGTAAAAAGAAGTTGGACAATTTCCAAAAGACTTGCTTCCAATTCTATGTATGAGAGAAATAATTATCTACTAAAAGTCAATAGTCTACATTCATGACTTTTTCTTGACTTATAAAAAAAGTTGAGGTTACAGAAATTATGATTCTGTGAAACAAAAGCCCGATATTTATACTAAATATTGTTGAGTATAGTTATCTGAAATGAGCAGCTGATAATTATTCATGTACTCACCTCTGTTTATTCAATAGAAATCATACTATGTAACATCATATCTAAAAAACTGCGGGCCTCAAAATTTCAATAATTATGTGTATGTGTTTGTACATATATTACATAAAACATATGTTATTATTAGGCATAAATGATCTACACTGAAAACACTAAAAATCATTAAAGTAAATAATTTCCTTAGTTAGCCATTAAAATGTTTGAGTACTTAATGTGTATGCTGAATGCTAATATTTTGAAATTTACTTTTATTCTCATTTGAAGGACAAGGGATTGTGTTAACTCCAAGGGAGACATAGGTTTTAATTCTAAGTTTTATGTTAGTTTTCTTTTCTAAATCCACCAGCGGAAACAGAAAGCTGGGGAGTAAAAGGAGATATTGCCTGTGAAAAAAAAAGAATAAGAATGGTAATAAATTGGTATCTGAATTTATGTACCCACATTCTTTATAATACTATTAGTTATACAGGATGCATTGTCTTCTTGAAAACTTTATTCTCCTAGTTGATGTTCTGTGGATTCCTACTTTGATTTGTTCCTTTATTTTTCAGGCCTGAGGCTTTCCTTTTACTCTCTCACATTTCATTTCCTGGCCCTCTGGGATCTGTTCATCTGTTTTTTGGGGCTAGGTTTTCCACTACTTTGATTATTAAAAAAAAAGTCCTGGAGTCTTAAAGAAACTTGCCAGGAGGAAGCAGAAATGATACTCAAGCAAATCTCAACAAATATAAAAATATATATTTATGTCATTTCCATACTTGATTGATATGCTGGCATAAATGCTTTAAAAATTAAAACCTAGACACCCCCAAAAATTAATTTTAAAAATATATAAATCATCAACTTGAAAGAACATGTGGAGTGTCAAATAGAATGTGTAAGAAAATCCAAATACAGACTTGGTACAGTAAAATTTTAAAGCATCAAGAGACAGCTCTGAAGACTTCTAGAAATAAAAATGAATATATTAAAAATTAAGAGTTGGTCTTCCTATGAGCAAAACTGGAGGCATAAAATCAGTGGATTAATATTTACCACTTTTAGAAGGTAAATTATTATTTTTGATATGGAATATACACTATAAAATGAACACATAATTGGCAAACAAAAATCCTCAAACTATTAAACAATGAACATGAGTTGGACTATATTACTTATTCATAATAATATCAAATTGCAACTCACAAACAATTGGAGATATTAAAAAATACGTTTATGAAAATAGTCATAAATATTCCACAGGCAAAAGAAAAAAAAACTTCAGAAAGATTATGGATTAATTAAAAATGAATTACTATACCAGAACCTATAGGAAATAGCTAAAATAAAAATTTTAACATGGAAGATGTTTTTCATAAATAAAAATGTTTGAAAACTATAATCTCAGTATTTAAGTCCAAAAGATTAACTCCAAATAGATTCAACTCCAAAATATTAGTAGAATAAATACTTCAAAAACAGAAATAATGAATGACATAAATCAATGAAAGAGATAAAAAACAATTGGAGATAAATTACAAGCTCTTATATGGTTCATCAAATATCTATATACACACACACACATATATATATAATACTTCACAAATAAATTTTCATTTTCTAATCAAAGGACATACTCTTTTAGCAGAACATTTATTCTGGAAAAAATCCAAAACTAAAACAAAATTTTCATATACTATGATTGAACACAGTGTAACATAGCAAAATATTTTGGAATTTGTTTAACTAACAAAATTAATAGGAAACTGAAAGTACTGACACTTGTCTTATTCCAATGATTTAGTTGTTATAATAACATATATACCTCTACTTCTTTCTTCATATCTATCATCTATCTATCTACCTACCTATCTATCTGTCTATCTATCTGTCTATCTATTATCTACCTATCAATCTCTTTTCCATTCTGCTCAGGAAAACATTGTTAAATCCGTAAATGCAAATATAAAGCTAAAACCAGACAAATAAAAGTTGGTAAGCCCTCTAATTGAATTTCTGTTTCCCAGGACATTTAAATCTAATAATTTTCCTACTCCTGTTTTAGTTTCCTACGTCAAATACTGTAGTGTCAAATTTACTATGTATACCATTGGCATATCTCAAATAATTTTGTATTGGACATTGTTCATACTATATTTTCTCACCTTAAGGGTAACAGACATTGATATGTTGGCAGAATCTTTAACATCTTGAAGATCTTGAACAATTATTTCTCTGAAACTACTTCATTCAACTATGAAAATCATGTCTATATTATTTTGTTGTTAAATCTCAAACTACTTGTTGTTGTTGTCAAATAATAAAAGTGGAGAAAAATCAATGTAGTTGAAAATGAAATGCTAAGAAACTAAAATTTATTTGAAAATCAGAAATATATATAGGAAATAAATTTATTATATATAAAATATGCACATGTATAGACATTATAATAATTAATTTTTATATTTGACTAAAATTTCTGGGATATACATATTTGATTAGATAGTATATGTGTTGTATATATAAATATATATTTATTAAAATATAGTATTGATTCAAACATATGTACATATATTGCATGAATGAATGAATCCAACAAAAGTGAATATATGGGCTCATTACATTAAACTAGTATTTGTTTTTTAGTGCATCACTAGCACTTCATCATTTGGAGCAAAATATGAATTTATATGTCATTCTTATTTGGCATCCAAACATCAAAGAATTAATGTTTTACCAATCTCAGTCCCATTTCATCAATGTTAAAATATATACTTTTTACAACACAGTCACATAAAGTATGTGAGTTTCAATTTTAACTCATTGGTGAAAAACAGAAAGTCTTTCCTTGAAGATTAGGATCAAGGCATGAATGCCCACTCTCATCATTGTTATTCAACATAGGACTAAAAGTTCTAGTGACAGCTGTCAGGCAAGAGAAAGAAACAAAAGGCAACAAATACAGTAAAGTTTCATAATACAAAATCAATGCACAAAAATCCATTGCATTTTTACATACTCAGAATGAAATTTCAGAAAAAGAAATGAAAAAATGCAACTATTTTGCAATTGCAACGAAAAATAAAATACAAAAAATTGAACTTAATGAAAGTTATGAAAAACCTACGCACTGAAAACTACAAGACATTATTATTAAAAGAAATTGAAGAAGATACAAAGAAATGAAAAGATGTTCCACATTCATGGATTAGAAGAATCAACATGATTAACATATCCATAAATCAATATATAAATATCAATATATAAATACAATCAATATATAAATATAATGCAATCCTCATCAAATTCCAAAACCATTTTTTTAAAGAAATAGAATTTGGCTCTAAAGAGAATTATAAGCAAAATAAGTGAATGAAACCATATCAAACTAAAAATCTCCTCTATTGAGCCCTGGCTGGTCTGGCTCAGTGGAGTCAGCACCAGTCTGCAAACAAAAGGGTCTCTGGTTCATTTCCCAGTTGGGGCACATGCCTGGGTTGAGGGCCAGGTTCTCCAGTGTGGGGTGTGCAAGAGACAACCAAACTTTAATGTTTCTTTCCCTCTCTTTCTGCTACCTCTGTCTAAAATAAATAAATGGAATCTTCAAAAAAAAATCTGTATTTAAAAAGAAACCATCAACAAACAAAAAAGCAACCAACCAAGGGGGAAAAGATACTTGCAAACAACAGCTCTAAAAAGGAATTAATATCCAAAACATGTGAAGAACTCACAAACACAACAGCAAACAGACAATCTAATTAAACAATGGGAAGAAGACCCACCTGAACAGTTACTTTTCCCAAGAAAATGTACAAATGGCCAACAGTTATATAAAAAATATTCGACTTCACTAATTATTAGAAAACAGTACGTCTAAACAACATGATACCACCTCACACTTGTTAGAATGGCTATTATCAAGAAGTTAAGTTTTAAAAAAGCAATAGGTTGTGGTGAAAGAGGAACCCTCTTTCGCTGATGGTAGGAATATAAGCCAGTATAGCCACTCTAAAAAAACAGTACGGAGGTTTCTCAAAAAATTAAGAATAGAGTTATTATATAACCCAGATAGCCCCCTTCTGGGAAACAAGAGAAGTATGTTTTAGAAGATGGGTGGAATAAGATGTTGGGCATCTACACAATGCAATGCTACTTAGCCATGAGAAAAGATGAAATACCGCTGTTTGAGACACCAGGGATGACTCTCCAGACTACCATCCATGTTAAGCAAAATAAGTCAGACCGAAAAAGTCAAGAGCTATATGATTTCACTCACATTTGGTATATAAAACTCAAATCGATAAATGAACAAAACAGCCCTGGCTGGTGTAGCTCAGTGGATTGAGTGCTGGCCTGAGAACCAAAGTGTCACCGGTTCGATTTCCAATCAGGGCACACACCTGGGTTGCAGGCCAGGTCCCTGGTTGAGGGCTTGCGAGAGGCAACCACACATTGATGTTTCTCTCCCTCTCTTTTTCCCTCCCTTCCCCTCTCTCTAAAAGTAAGTAAGTAAGTAAGTAAGTAAGTAAGTAAATAAATAAAATCTAAAAAAATAAATGAACAAACATACAAACAAAAACTCATAGACACAGACAACAATGTGGTGTTTTACCCCGGCGGGGGTGGGGGGCAGAGCTGGGGAGGAAGTAGAACAGATAAAGTGGGTCATATATATGGTGACAGAAGGAAATTTCACATTAGGTGGTAAACGCACAATATAATATACAGATGAAGTGTTACAGAATTGTGTGCTTGGAACCTATAAAATTTCACCCCAATAAATTTAACACTTTTAAATTTTTGCAATTTAAAAATGACTTTTTCATAGTTTAATTCAAATGATGCCTTTAAAAGTAGCAATCTTACTCAAGATTAAAGATACTTGTTTTATTTAATAAAAATATTTGTTACAAAATAATCCCTGTGATTTTTAAATGATAACAAACTCTGCTTAAATGGCATATTGTAATTGAAACTACTTTCTTAAAGTAAGTTTATGTTAAGAAAAAGAAATTTTAAAAACCACCAAGTTCCATAAAGCGAATTAAAATGAACTTTCTCATCTCATTCAGAAGAGCTATGAAATCAAATTTCATAGCCATGGATATGAGCCATTTTCTTCTAACAGTCATCTGAAATTCCTTCATTGATTTTATTTTGCTATGCTGGTATTGACGTTTTTCTAGGATCAGCATTTTTCTAAGGGCTTTTGAAGAGTTTATTTATCTGTTTTTTGTTATTTCTCTTACTGTTCTATAGACCAAAACAATGGTTTATAATTGATTTATTTATATTGTCTTTTTTACTCTAAATTTAACTCTTCATGATACAAATGATGTAGAGTTTGAAAAATTTTAGATTTTTGTTTAATGTTTTAATAGAAAATCATGCATGTTTTCAACTTACTGGAAGAAACATGAAATTCAAGAATCCTGTATCTTACTTTTCTACATAGTTTGCTTTTGACTGGATTTTGACTGGAGTTTGGACTGGATATACTTCTACATATATCTATAATAATAACATACTCAGATAAAAGTTATAAAAGTGTAATTTATGAAACCATTTTAATTTTGTAAGAGAAATTGTGAATATTGACCAACCTTTCTAACATAGTAAAATATCTTTTTTCAGCATGTCAACATTAGATATTCTTAAAAGTTAATATTTAATATATCATGTAGTATGCCTGCAGTGGGAAAAATCAGTTTTCCACTTTTTCTGCTATTTCCTTTTGCACTTTCCAGTGTCATAGAGTAAGGTATTCAATAAAGGTTATAGAAGAACTGTCACAATTGTAAGTTTAAGGACTAGGGCATTCATGGCACATGTAATAATATGCTCACATACAGAATTTCAAAGATTGAAACATATATATATATATTTACATACATATATATTTATATGCACAAACTGTTGGTGCTTTTTCCTTCCTATCAGCTAAATAAGAGAACTTTCAGGGGCCCATTGGAAAACACACATGAGCCCAGCAGTTCTAATGAGCATTGCTTTAAAAATCTACGGATGGAAGGCTGAATGAAGTGAACCACGAAGGCTTAGTAGGTAAGACTTAACCTGTCCCCTCACCTCTGGCTAGGCAAAACTAAAACTCCTATAAAAGAATACACTGAATTTAACTTGGATCTTATTAGAACATCAGACAAAAGTGGGTCTGTGGCCCCAACAGAAAGTAGACCCCTGGATGTCCAGAAGTTGAATGAGGAATCATAATCTCTCAGTGAAATGAGAGGCAAGGCTCATATCAGCTTGGGGCTGGGAAGCCTTAGTGTGAGATGACTGAGAAATGCACAGAAGTTTTCCATGGGGGTAGGAATAATTGAGATGCAACTCAAACAAAGTAATTCCATGTGTGTTTGTACAAAGACATTTTCTATACTTCTATCTCTGCTTTTTTTTTTTTTTTTTCTTTTTATATATCTGGAGAGACCAAGGACAAGAGAGAAGAAAAACACATCAAGTTGGAGGAAAATAGAGTGAAATTCTCTAAAGTTCAGTTTCTTTCTTCTCACTCCATTCTTCATGGCAGGCTTCCTAGTTTGAGCTGAGAGGGGAAAAGCTGTGGATTGGCTGTGATTATGACCGTGCAGCAGTCATTGTAATTGCTTAAATAACCTTATGATTGGAGCTCAAATACAGGGAAGTCATTCCATTACTTAGGAGACTAGATGAGACTGTGGAACTCCATCTAGTGGCAAGAAAAAAACTGGCTCAGGGAGTGAGTTTAAAGCAAATTTGTATTCTTTATGTGACAATACAGAGATGTTGCGACAACGTGGTTATACTTCTATTTAGGTCCCTGTGTTGTGAATTCTTTCTTTTTCACTTAAATGTTTCTAACTTTGTTTTATTTGCTTGTTAGTTTATCTTCTGACTCCTGCAGAGAAATAGGGAAGCTGGACGAAAGAGATACACGCAGAAGAAAAGTAAAGCAACAGGCCTACTGTTGCTGCAACCTGAAAATAGAAACTTCACTATTTGGAAAAGGAAATCCTTTAGGTGATCTGCAAAGAATTGTGCTTAGTGATGATGTGAAGAAATACTGTTGGTGTAGTCCAGGAAAAGAAAGTAGAAAAGTAGACTTAAAAACTTCACAAACTTTTCTTCCTCATTTGCCTAATAATTCTTTATCAAAATAAATATTACTGTGAATTGTAATATAATTAAATACATCCCTTAGAAGGTACAGATCAATGAATTTAAACATATATATATATACCTAAATAAATACATATATATTACTAAGTAACTATATCCACAATCAAAATACAGACCGTAGTCATCTGTATCCTTGGGGATTATCTCCACCACCCATGTCAAAACTAGCTCTGTGTCACAATAAACACTATTTGCCTTTTTAAATGTTCCATATAAATAGAAAGATACAGTGCATGCCCTTTTGTATTGTCTTCTGTCAATTAGCATAATGATTTTGAAAATCATACTTATGTAATACATCAATAGAACATTCTTTTTATAGTATTATTATATCATATGGATAGATCAAAATTTGCTTAACCATTCCTTTATTGATAGATATTTTTGTTGTTTCCAGTTTTTGTCTATTGTGAATAAACCTTCAATAAAACTTTTGTAGAGGTATTTGTAAGAATATATTTATTTATCTTAGTTAAATATTCAAAAGTAGAACTGCTAAACTTATGGTATATTTAATATTATTTTAAAATTGCCAAAATATTTTTTGAGATACTTATAGCATTTTTAGATTTTCATCAGCAATGTAAGAGAGTTTAATTAATCTATATGCTTACCAACATTGGTTTTCTTTCATTTACAATTTTAGTTATTCTGGCAGTGTGTAGCAGTGTCTAATTGTAGTTTTAATTTGCATTTCCCTAATGACTAATTATGGTAGGCAGTATTCCAGTGCTGACTTGTCATTAACATATGTTCTTTGGTGTACAAATTTGTTGCCAAATTTTAATTGGGTGGTTTGTCTCTTTATTATAGAGTTATAAGAGTTCCTTATATATTACAGATACAAGTCATTAGCTAGATATCAGTATTGTAAATATTCTATTGAGTCTATGCTTTGCTTTTCATTTTCAAAGTCATTTACAAAAAGCAGAGAATTTACATCTGCTGAAGCCCATTTTATCTTTTTTTTTAACCAACCAGTCATGTGTTATGCCTATCCCAGGTTCACAAAAATTTTCTCCTATGTTTTAATCAAGAAATATTACAGATGTGACTTTCAATTTGCAGGTCTACAACCAGTACAATTAAATTGCTGTTCGTACTGTTCGGTAACAAAGACCCCCTCACCACCCATGTGGGTATCAAGCTGTACTATCAGCATGTTTGAAAAAACTAACCATTCCTTTCTCTGAATTACCATGGCAACATGGTTGAATTTCATTGATACATGTTGAGTCCATCTGTGGACACAATAATCTATCCTATTGATCTACACGTATATCCTCAAGCCATATCACAAGGCCTTAATTACTTCAGCTTTGCTATAAGTTTTAATTGCATACTGTACATCCTTCATATTAATTTTTTCTAAATCATTTTAGCTATCCCAAGTCCTTTGAAATTTCATCAGTATTTTAGAATCACTTTGCACATTTCTACAAAAAATAAAAAAATCTAATGGGGTTTTAATTGGGGTTATTTTGAATGCATTCAGCAATTTGATTTGAATTGACATCTTAACAATATTAACTTGGTCAAACTATGAATAACTATAGCTTTCCAAATATTAATTTAAGACTTTTTGACTGTCTCACAGCCATCATTTGTTATCAGTACAGAGGCAAATGCATATTGTTAAAATTCATTCATAAGGTTTTAATATTTTGGGCTACTATTTTAAATGAATTATTTTTATTCCATTTCCCAATTGTTTTCAATAGTTATTTTCTAGTATAGAGTTTATAAAGAATTTATAGCTGACTTCCCTAATCTGTTATTAATTATATAGATTTTTACTCAGAATTTTCTTTTTACACAATGATACCATATACAGATAATGAGATGTTTGCTTCTTACTTTTTTTAATTGTGTATTTTATTTATTTGATTGCCTGCTTTTCCAGGGAGGACCTCTAGCACAATGTTGAGTAAGAATGGTGAGATGATATATTCTTGCCAGGTACCCAGTCCCTCCCTCCTTCCTCCTTCCTTCCTTCCTATCTTTTTTGTTCTTTTTCTTTAATGGGTTGAGAAATTTACTTCTGATTGAGATTGTTGTGTAAGACTTTTCATCATGAATAGGTAGTAAATGTAGTCAAATGGTTTTCCGCGTCTGGTAATCTTATTTTTCTCTTTTGTGCTATTAATTTTTGAATTGTATTGATAGAATTTTAGGTGCTGAAACAATGATGCTATAAAATGTTTTAAATATATTTTATTTGAATTATATTTAAAATATACTTTTAGATTCCTTTTTAAAATATATAATATATACACTTATATGTTAAAAGTATATATGTATATAAGTATATATATGTGTGTGTGTATGTGTGTGTGTGTGTGTCAATTTCTGTCTAGGTCCATGTCTCATAATGGTATATTGTTTTATTTCGTTTTTCCCACAATGCCTCTGTCTAGTTTTGTTATCAGGATAATGCTAACTTCCCGACATGCCTTCTTCCACCCTTTATTTCTAAAAAAGTTTTCATAGAATTAAAATTCCTTTTTCTCTAAACTTTTAAAAAGGTTTACCAGAAAAGTCATTTGAGTCAAGAGCAAACTAGTTTGGCAAGTTTTTAAATCTAAATTTATTTTATTTAATACATATAGTCTGTTGAGCTATTTTATTTCTTTTAAAGTCAGTATAGTATTTTGTATTTTTTCAAAAAACAAAACACTTTATTTCTGCATTGAATGTGTTACACAAAATTGTGCTTATTTTTTTTCTCTCCTAAAGCCTGTTGTATCTGCAATAATGTGCCCAACTTTATTCACTATATTGGTCATGAGTATATTTTCTCTGTTGAATAATACTGTAGGTAGATGTTTATTAATTTTATGGAAGAGTTCATAAAACTAATTTTTGATTAATTGATGTCATCTTGTCTGTTTTTGTCTTATTGTTTGCAATTTTTACCTTTTTACATTCTTCTCCTTACATCATCTAAATTTGATTTGTACTCCTTTACTAGCATCTTTAGGTGGAAATTCAAATAATAAATTTTAGAACTCACTTCTTTCTAAAACAACAATAACACCTCAAAATATACTTCACTTTACACATTGTTTCAGCAATAATCCAAGCATTTTTTAAGATATTGCTTTAATTTTTTTAATTTCCTTGATACTATTATTTCCTAATCTGGGAGTATTCGACAGTGTTTTATTTAATTGAATTCCACTGTTGTGTGCACGTGTGAGTCAGGGATTGCTCAAGGTTTACAGCATGCATCTTTAACTTAACCCAATCTACTTTTTTATAATATTATACCCCCTTAGATTCGATGTAAACTTATATCACTACACAACGGCATATCCCACTTCTGAACATCTGTGATTTTTCAAAGACCACTTTATTTATACATTTTTATAGAAGTTTAATATATTAACTATATTTTCTCAGCCATAGAACAAATATAATTTTTCATCAGTTGTTTTATTTGTTTTGTTTGTTGTTATTTTTAGTAAACCTGAAACTTTTTTTTCACAGTTCAAACATGTTAATTTATCAGTCTTTGTTAAGAACTGGTAAATTTAGCTATTCAAAAATTAATTCACATCAACTAATATACATGTTTCATAATAATATGTTCCTTAATAAAATAAAACTTATCTTATAAAACTTGTTAACAATATAATCCCAAAAATAAAACATCACTTTTAACCAGAGAATTCTCTGAATTTATTTTAACAGATAAATGCCTCATTTATCAAACAGGAAAATTTAGAAAATGTTTAAAGTTAAAATATGACTTTTGTAAATTTACATATTATTTTTTACTAACCTAAAATCCAACATCTTATTCTACATATTTTATAATATGTCTTATTGTATATAATTATAAAAGGACACTAAGAAGAAATGAGATACTGTAAAATCATTAAGTTGATGTATTCTGTCTCACCTTCTGGAAGTCTAATATTTTCTTCTAAGTCGGTTCTAACATCCATCAAAGCAAGTTATTTAATCCTAGAATAAGAAGTAACAGTACTATTTCATGAGTGAATTATTTTATGCAAAATCATGGCATAACTCAGTCTTATCCAAAAATAACAATGCATTTTTTTCTCATAAGTCTTTCTGTGGAGCATAGATACTGGTTTTATGGAATTGGGTATTTATTTCTAACTAGTGGGAAAAAAAGTACAATTTAAATTCATATTTTCTTTGATAACTAATTCAGAAATAGCCTCCTTGATATAGACATTCAATAATTCCCAAATCTTTTATTTCTAAATAAATCCATGGCTTTGTTGGGACATAACGAGTTCAATTTCCTGGCAAAATTTGTTAGCTTTTGTTTCAAATTCACATCTTAAGGATAATATATCCAGCCAGTCAAAATTATGTTGGAAAATTAAATGAAAAGAAATGATGCAGTTTAATGCAGTGGGAAGCTTGTAAAGAGAGACAGATCAACTAGTTTGATATGGTGTAAAAGAAGTTATCTGCCTAAAATATATTTATGTACATGATACAATCTTTCCCTCTAACAGACCAGCAACACCTTAGAGAAATGTAATAACATCTTAAAATAATGTGACTACTGATTGAGAAAACAAGGACTGTTTAATTAGATCTCAGATTTTGAAACCAGACCTCCTGAATTCAAATTTTAATTCTACCAGGTGCTAATGTTGAGGCCATGAGTGTGTATTGGAGCTCCATTATACTTCAGGTGCCTCATTTGTACAACTACTAACACATAAGATTGTTGAAAAAATTAAAATATTAACACTAAAGCACCATGACAGTACTTGAAACATAGTAGGATTAAGAGTATTCTTGTTTTTATTTTATTTTTTTAAAAATAACTGTCAACTGATGGTCAGCACCAATTCAACACCAACATGAATTCCCAATTCGCGGTGTGGTAAAGAAGGAGACTTCATTCAGTGCAAAACAGCTGCATGGTGATACAGCACAGCGGAGGGACATCTCAATAGTATAACTCAATGATAAAGCAGGTACCAGTGAAAGAGAAAGGTCGTAAAGAGGCCCTGAGGCAAGGCGGCCCAGGGGTGAGGTTCTTCTTTGGCTAGACAGCTCTGGTCTGGTCTGCTCCGCCTGCTCTGTCTGCTCCTCCTTGACAGGGAAATGAAGAACTTCGGTCTTAGGTGGAACGGAAAGGGCACTCCCCAAGCCCAAGAGGCGCTGAGCTCAATTACAGAGACAGAAGTCTCCACTTCTGATCCTTGATTGGCCCATAGTTATGTAAATGAGAACGCCAAATCCTTGTGGTTCGGTTCCATTGATTAAAAAAGCACTGTCCTGACGGATTAGAATAGAGTTGCTTTGATTGGTCAGTGAAGATGTTGATGGCTATATAGCTGAGCAGCTCCAATTGGTTGGGGAGCCTCAGCCCTATTGGTGGAAACAGAATTTCAGAAAGTCCTCTTCAAGCGCTGGCTCACGCAGCAGAAACATCGCAGAGAAGCAGTACAGTACAGGAGACAGGCGAGTTGGTGTAGGCTTCCTTATGTCGCGTGGTTTGTGTCAGAGGCCCCTTTTGAGAAACGCTGGCTAGGCTCCGTTCTTTTGTAAATTCAAGCCTAATTAAGCCACTGGGAGCCCTTCTGAGTAGGTATCTTCTTTCTCTGGGTCCACTTAACAAATATGCATAAAATATTTTCTCATGATATTTTAAACAAAATAAATCACATCTATTGATTAACTTGTGTTCTACACGTATGTAGAAAATACTATAGTGGACTTCTGTATGAAAAGAATTCAAATATATATTTGATGCCCAATTTTATAAAATAATGATGTAAAAATAATTTATTAAAGGCTTTATACACATGATAATATATATTATTTTTGTAAAAATGAGGTACAGAATTTTAAATTTTAGACATATAGGCTTAAGTGTGAATATTTAACATAGAAGAAAAAAGGGGAAACAAGAAGGAGCACCTAAATATTCATTTTTCATTTTATGCTTTATGATCTGTAAAAAATGCTTTGTTGAAGTGCATAAGATTTCTGTCAACTAAACATTGCTTAAGTTTTTTGCTCTTGATAAAAAGTGCTTCATTGAAAACACTACTGGATGGTTTCTTTGTCAGACTGATATGTTATGTTAACAATGCATGACATAAGAAAAAAAAGAGAGAGAGAGAGAGAAATTAAGTGATAGCTTATATTGAGTCAGGGAAAAAAAAAAAAACTCCATGCAATGGATGTTTGGTGTTTAAATTATCCTGGAAATGAGACTTTTACTACAATGTTCTTTCCAATGTAGTATAGTTTTCATCGTAACTTTTAAAAAGTGAATGTTTTGTACAGAAACAGGATATTTATTTTTAAAGTCTCTATTCTTTGATATTCCTATAGTCACTCCAGCTTTCTTATGGCTATTGTTTGCGTGATATCTTTTTGTATCCTTCTATTTTCAACATAATTTTGTATTTGAATCTAAAGTATGTCTCTTATAGAAAGAAAGCCTTGAGTAGGATCTTGTTTGTTTCTATTCTGTCTGAAAATCTGCCTTTAATTAGGGAGCATAACCCTTAACTGGGAGCGGGGTGGGAGAAAGGTTCCTCCCTTTCTGGGTACTGCAGCCCAGAGTGGATCATGACTGGATTCCTACAGTCTCTCCTTTTTTCTAATATTTCATAGATTTTCTTAATAAGTATCTAATTCATTCAGAATAATAATATTATTATTAATATAATTGGACTTGTCTACCACACATTGTAATATTATTTATATAGTTATATGTCATTTGAAAAATCTTATATACAATATTGAGAGCAAATACATATTTATAGTTTGTCATATTAACCTACTTATGCACCACTTATAAAATCTATTTCAATGGATCTGAGTTACCATTTAGTATCATTTCCTTATTCTTATACATCTTTGCTTCTACCCACTGCCTTTGTGCTATTATTGTCCAATATACTACATTTCTGTACATCCAACAATATAATAATATACAAATTGGTGTATATAATTGTTTTATAAATCAGCCAGAAAACAAAAAAACATTATGCATTCACATCATATTTTCATTCACATAATTACCTTTACTGGTGTTCATTATTTAGTGTAGATTTGACTTTTCCTGTGTTTATTGTTTTTGGCCTGAAAATTTCCCATTAATATTTTAGTGTCTCCTTTTTCTTCTTAATTTTTAGATTTTCTTGAATGAATGTTTATTCATTTGCTTTATGCCTTTAGGGCAATTTTGATTATTTTAATTTTAATATAAAATTTTCATTTCTGTTTGTTCTACTAGGATGTGATTCCAAAGAACTTCTCCTATTACTATTCAGAAAATGGTATCTGACTGTGCATATAACTAATGCCAGCTATCACACAAAAGTGTAACACAACACACAAAGACCAGTAAGAAGTGTAGGCTATTCTAAACAAAAGTATTGAAAATAATAAAAATCATAACCAATACTTCTTTGCGACATGCAAGATACATTACCTCCATAAGTGACAGCACAATTCTGGAAATTATTTTTGTGACTCTCCATGGCAGTAAGAGTATTGATATATTCTTTTAGAGTTTTATGTTCTCCATTTTCCTTTTACTTTTATTAAATACAGCATTTAATATCCTGTTGCCATAGTTACTGTATTAAAGCACACACATACAAGAGAAGAAGAGAATACATTATATTTAAAATTTTATAAAGAACTACAGTGAAGGGTATTTACATACTGTATAACAATTTCCCACTGAAATTGTATTATTTTTCTTCCCTGAGAAGATTAAATGATGGTACTATGTAGTATCCCCAAAAAGGTTCCAAAGTTTTAGGAACTTTAAACTGTTTTCTTAGCAGTCATTTTTAGAAACCAAAATGGCATGATGTTTACAAATACATTGTGTATAAAGCAAGTGCTGTGAGATCATGAGAAATATACAGCATAATCACAAAAGGTTTATTTATCCCAAACACAATTGTAACATATTCTCTTCATTAATATATAAAGATAAAATTCCAATTAATATTTTTGGCAGCAATCAGATTTAGTTGTCATCTAAATGGTTTACAATTGACATTTCACCATGGTAAAGTAAAATACAATATATAAATAGCATTTTAAAAGCTAGATTACTGTATGTGACTGCACAGTATGGTAGCCCATTCTGCAAGGTCATTTTAAACTAAATGAAAAGGTAATAGTTGACCTAAGATAGGATTTGATGCTACTCTTAACAGTATGATGCCACCTACATGTTGCAAGAGATGCATCATTTAAAAGGTTTTAAATTGCTCTCTTCCCGTTCTTGTGTTAAAAGAGCACACAGAGCAAAAATTGCTTTTTAAAAAACAACTTGAGAACTTTTTATAACCAGTTCCACAGCAATAAACTACATCGTGGAATACAACAAGGCTTTGCAGCTGAAATGATTCCACCCAATTTCCTTCATTTGAATTCTACACATTAAAAATTAAATGCTTGAATTTGTTAGATTTTCTATGGAGTGAGATACATCAATATTGTTACTTACATCGATAAAAAGAGATATAATGTAGACATAAATAACACGCACATACACACACAGAGTGGGGTGGTGTCAAAATTAGGAGACCAGAGAGAATGGCTTCTTTGTCTTTGAACTCCACTCCTCTTTGTTTCCTTTTATATGTGATATTTACAAAGTGAATTACATGAATATTTACTGATTGACTTGTCAAAGGAAATTTGGACATTTGATCAACTACACATGCTTACGATTTGGGGCAAAGATTAATAATTAAGAAAGAAATTTACTTCAAACTTTCAGCTTATCTGAAATTCACATTGACTAATTTTCTTCCACAATTTTCAATTTTAGATCTCATATCTAACCTACCCTTCTACTTTTTTCTCATGTATGTGATTATTCACTTACTATCAGCCTTTTGTCCTAAAGAAAGAACGTAGCTCCACCTACATGCCCACCTCTCACCATTCACTCCTTCAATGTACTCAACTGCCTTTTCTGCTGTTCCTGTTTATGTTTTCGCACATTTCGCCAACACGAGTAAGTAGAGACACTGACTAGTAGAGACACCGATAGCCTTTTTAATTTCTCCTGGATTAGTTTTTAAGGATGCTATATGATGCACAGTCTTGGAAGACAGAGATAGTGTTTCCATCCTGAGCTGAGAGGGTAGAATTGTTTACCATTCAGTTTAATAATGACAAGCTCACCCTCTGGAGAATAGATTGGGCAGGTTTGCTTACAATTCATGACAAAAGACTGAAGTTTCTTAATTTGAGGATTTCCCATCTGTGGCACAAACCCACTCCAAGTACGGCATCCAGCTCTATCTGCCCATTATCACATGGTTTGGAGGAACTGATATGATTTAGCACTCATGCTTCATGCTGTTCCTGAATAATAAAGTCCTTTTTTCTGTTATATGGGTGTCTCGTATTTTCCGTCAGCAAACATGAGACTATGGCATGCTAACTAGCACGTCTTCAACCTGGGCGAATCTCACACCTTTCACCATTCTTGACAGCACTAGGTTGGTAAATGCACCCCATGATTATCACAGAGCAAGCCTAGGAGGATGACTACACCTGCAGACTCTCTCTGTGTGTTTCCTCTACACCAGTGTTCTGTGTATGTAAAACTCCAACAAGCATCTAAAGTTTGCTGCTTTTCTCTGTTACATTTGAAAATAAATTTCATTAGCAATGGTAGAAAATTAAGAGTTGATAATTCATACATTTAAAGAAAACATTGCCAAGTTTAAACTGAGAAGTTGATATTGCACAATATGTGTATTTCTTTCCATTTTTTTGAATGCAAGGGTTTGTCAACTAAATTAGTATAACTTTTATTAATAATTTTCAAATGATCTATATTTTCCAGGGTATCTCGGTGATACTTTCAGGTACAGTGAACAAAGTGTACATCTAAGCAGAGTAGAGGGGACAAATTAATTTCCACCTATATATTATTTACCTTTAATTAAAAAATGAAAAATAAATTCACAGTAATTCTTATACATTTTTATTTTTAAGTATATTTTATTGGTTATACTATTGCAGTTGTCCCATACTTTTCTCCTTTTTATCCCCCCCCACCCTGCACCTTCCACCCACCAGCATCCTCCCCTACTTAGTTCATGTCCACAGGTCATACAGATAAATTATTGGACTTCTCGATTTCCTATACTATTCTTAACTCTCCCTGTCTATTTTGTACCTACCAGTTATGCTTCTTATTGCCTGTACCTTTACCCCCATTCTCCCCTCACTCCACTGATAACCCTCCATGTGATCTCCATTTCTACAACTCTGTTCCTGTTCTAGTTGTTTGTTTAGTTTGCTTCTGTTTTTGTATTTTAGCTTCAATTGTTGATAGTTACAAGTTTGTTGCCATTTTACTGTTTATGGTTTTGATTTTCTTTTCTTAGATAAGACCCTTTAACATTTCATATTATAAGGGCTTGGTGATGATGAAGTTTTTTAACTTTACCTTATCTGGGAAGCATTTTATCTGCCCTTCCACTCTAAATGATAACTTCACTGGATAGAGTAATCTTGGATGTATGTCCTTTCCTTTCATGACTTTGAACACTTCTTTCCAGCTCCTTCTTGCTTGCAAGGTTTCTTTTGAGAAATCAGCTAATAATCTTATGGCACTCCTTTGTAGTTAATGCTCTTCTTTTACTGCTTTTACGATTCTCTCCTTATCTTTTATCTTGGACAATTTAATTATGATGTGTTTTGGTGTGTTCCTCCTTGGGTACAATTTCTTTGGGACTCTCTGAGCTTCCTAGACTTCCTGAAAGTCTGTTTCCTTCAACAGATTAGGGAAGTTCTCCTTCATTATATTTTCAAATAAGTTTTCAACTTCTTGCTCTTCCTTTTATCCTTCTGGCACCCCTATGATTCAGATGTTGGAATGTTAAAAATGGACCCAGAGGTACCTAAGCCTGTCCTCATTTTTTTGAATGCTTGTTCCTTCATTCTGTTTCAGTTGAATGTTTCTTTCTTCCTTCTTTTCGAAGTTGTTGATTTGAGTTCCAGTTTCCTCCCCTTCACTGTTGGTTCCCTGTATTGTATAACCTTCACTTCTTCCTCTATTGTTCATGCATATTTAATCATTTCTGTGAGCATCCTGATTACCAGTGTTTTGAACTCTGCATCTGATAGGTTGGCTATCTCTTCATCATTTAATTCATTTTCTGGAATTTTGATCTGTTCTTTCATTTGGGCCATATTTCTTTATCTTGGTGTTCCTGTTATGTTGTCTAATTCACAGTAAACTTTTGTTCCTATTCATATTCCAAAAGCCATCAAAATTATTTCTAGTTGAATGTATACATTTATTATCATTCATAGTAAGTGGAAACATAAAGATCTATTTGGGGCTCTTTTAAACCGTGCAATGCATGATAAAAGGAGATGGAGAAGAATGTAGCAGAACCTCATCCCACACCTGAACTTGGCTTAATGGTGGTTCATTCCATTAGTGAATTACTGATTTTTTTCCTCTGCTGAGTAATATCATTTGCAAATAACAGGGGAGTATAGAGACCTCGGGATGTTCTCTTAGCAGTGGAAACCACTTATCACTCAGCTCATAAAGCAAAGCTTTACCTGGAGAGACTGTTAGATATTCATAGTTTGACCTGTGGCCATTTTCCGGAGGCAAATGGTCAGACATTGGCACAACCTCAATGTGAATATGTTAGACTTTCTTACTCTGTCCCCTTTTGTTTCTGACTCCCTTTTGGTAATCATTTCCTTTATGTGTCTCCACCCTCTTGCATCACCATATCTGACTGATGCATCTGAAATGTTTATTCTTCCAGTTGCCTAGATTCAATGTGGTTTTCGGTTTAATATCTTTCTGAAGGTGAAACATAAGAGGTTAATAACAAAGTTGAGACTAAAATCCACACTTTACAAGTCCACATGTTTAACAAAGTAAAGTATCTCTTAACATAATCCCAATATTAATAAAGCTATAATTTGAAAGACTATGTTCAATCATTCCTTTGTTTATTTTATTCAGGAATGTATTGAAAAAAACTTGAACTAGGCCTGAGGATGAAGAAACAGATAACATAGGAAAATGTGACTGCCTTCAATGTGCTTAAGTCTGAGACAAATAAAAATTTTATACATGACAGTTTAAAAGGGCATTTCTATCAGATCCTTTAAATCAGGTTAAATATTTGACTTTTACCTGCAAGCACTTGCAGGGTTTTCAAAAGTGTTAAGAAAAAAGGTGAGCATGTGTTTATTTTCAAAATGTCATTGTCACGGCCATGTCAAAAATGGATACTTCTCATGGAGTTGACATAGCAGTGAATATTGACAGCGTTTTAACCTCAGGTATAGGCTGCATTTATAAAAGGAAAACCTAAAGGTATTTAGGGCTAAAATGAAATAAACTTTATATGTATTATTTGTTTAACAGGTGATGGGTTCATAAGAGAGTAGGCAAAGCTAAGCATGAACTCTAAATCAGTAACACTATTAGGGAAAACTGATTCAATTAAGGTGTCATCTCATGAACTAAGGTTTAAGTAAGAAAGTAAATTTTGTGGAAAAATAATAAGTTCAATTCTGTTTACAGTTGTATTGTGGTTCCTAAGAGATATCATGTGTAGCTATAAAATGAGAATTTTGAAGTATGCATGGGTTTCAGAGATGTACCACTTGAATTTTAGTTTATCAGAGTATTAATGAGGAATGAATCCATGGTGATAAATAGGTGAGCCCAAAGCCTAGAGCCTATCTATTAGTTGTCGTTTGCTAAAAAAGAAATTACCCTCAAACTTAGTGGCTTAAAACATTCATTATTTCACAATTTCTGTGAGTTAGGAATTGGATGTGGCTTAGTTGATACATTTGGCTCTCACTGTCTCACAAATGTTCATTCATCTTAAGTCTCCACTGGGAAGAATTCACTTCCTCACTCACTCATGAGGCTGCTGGCAGCATTCATTTACCCATGATCTGGCTGCTGGACTGAGGCCTCAGTCCTTCAGGACATGTTGGCTGTGTGTGTCTCTCAGTTTCTTGACACATTTTCCTTTACAAAAAGTATCTCACAACATGGCAGCTTGCTATGATAAAACAAGAGAACAAGAAAGAGTACCAGCAAGTGAAAGAGTATAAGCAAGTTGAACATCACTCTTAATAAGCTCAAAGAGAAGAGATAAGCCATGGATTTCCATATTATATTCACTATTCACCAGGTACAGCTCTCATATAATTTTCTGGGCTTACACAAGAGCATAAATAGTAAGAGGTGGGCCACTGGGAGTGATGTGATAAGTTGCCTGACACAGCCCAGAAGATTGAGAAGGAATAAAAGGAGCAGACTCATGGCGACCTTGAGACACATCTTTAATGCTGTAATTTTAAAATTAGTAGTGACAGAGCTAAAGAAATATTTGAGAAATATCACAGGCATTGTTTAACTTCATATTTATTTAAATTATCCCAGATACATGAAAATTGTTAATGTTTTTAACTATTACCTAAATTGAGGATTTCATGTCCTCTATTCACATCTCATTTCAGTGTCCAATATTCAGCAGAAGTCTCTATTTATTAACCTATTTATGGATAATGCTACCATTTGTATACACTCAATTAAAGTCCAAGATGGAAAATACCACTCTACAGCTCATAAAATTTATTATATTTCTGATGATTACTATTAAACCAATCCTTTTCTATCTCTTCTCCAGTTAAATAGTTTGAGTAAAATTTGATATTTTAATTATTCTGAAATATTAATACTATATAGAATCATAGTTATATATTCTGAAAACTCTCTATATTTTTACATTTATATATCAATCCAAAAATATACTACAAGTACAGATTAATAAAATCCAGTGATATATAAATCACAAGGCATTTCCAGATGACCAAACCATATGACATCTACACAAGAACTATAAGCTAAGATAACAGACTGAACTGAAAAACCAGCAGTTAACAAGAAGTGTGTGAGCTGATTTGTGTAACTCAGTCAGTCTCAGTTTACTCTTTGATTATGACTTACTGGTCTGAAGACAATAGCATTTTGTTATAATATAGTGTAATCATAGCAAAAAGTGCCCAGCATGACACTAATTAATAAGTAATTCTTAAGTATATTTAAACTAATTCAGTTTAGAGTTTAATAGCTTGTTGACTTCTCACTCTTAGTGGAATCATATTTTCAAATGATCTCTTAATTGTCTTTATACTTCATTGTTATAGTTATTGAAACACAAAAACAAATTTTGATTTTTTTAATCTTTCAACTTTACTGAATTCATTTATTAGTTCTAACAGTTGATTTGTGGAGTCTCTAGGGTTTTACATATGAGGTCATGTCATGTGCAAACACATACAATTTTACTTCTCCCTTTCTAATTTAGATGCCTTTTCTTTGTTATTTCTTGCCTAATCATTCTAGCTAGGATACCCAGTACTATGTTGATCACAAGCTGCTAGAGCGTGCATCAATGAGATGCTCCAGAATACTCCATTAGTTGTGGGCTTGCCAAGTATGGCTTTTATCATGTGAAGGCAAAGTCCTTCTATACCTAATTTGCTGAGGATTTTCATCATGAATAGATATTGAATTTTGTCAGATAGTTTTTCTGCATGTGTTGAGATGATCATAGAATTTGTAATCTCATTCTGTTAATATGGATATCACATTTAAATGAGTCACATACATTAAACTATCCTTGCATCACAAAAATAAGTCCCACTTGATCATGGGGTATGCTCCATCTAATGTTCTGTTGAATACAGTTCGCAAGCATTTTGTTGAAAATTTTTGCCTCTATATGCAGTAGGATTATTGGCCTGTGGTTGTTGTTCTGTTTCGTTTTGTTCATAGTGTCCTTGTCTGGCTTTGATTTCAGGGTGATGTTGACCTCATAAAATTACTTTGGGACTTTTCTTTTCTTTTTATTGTAGACAATTCTGGTAAAGTATGTCATTAATCCTTCTTTCAATGTTTGGTAGAATTCAGCAGTGAAGGCATTTGGTGTTTGTTTGTTTTGTTTTGTTGTTGTTGTTGGCAGGATTTTGATTGCATATTCAATCTCCTGACTAGTCATTAGTCTGTTAAGAATCCCATTTAAAATAGAATAATAAAGAATATAATCTTAGGAGTACAGCTAACTAAAGAGTTGAAATAGCTGTACTCTTAACAATAGAAAGTATTGATGGAATAAATTAAAGATGACACACACACAAAAATAAAAGACAACCTGTATTAATGGATTGGAAGACTTAATATTGTTATAATGTTCATGTTAACCAAAGTGATCTACAGATTCAATGCTCTGCCCTTGAAAACCACAATGACATTTTTACATAAATAGAAAAGTAAGTCTAAAATTCATTTTGAAGCAAAAAAGACCTCAAATTGTCAAATAAATCTTGTGAAAAAATAATGAAGCTGGAAGCATCACACTCCTTGATTTCAAAATATATTACAATGCTACAGTAGTTAAAATATGTTACCGACATAAAATCAGACATCTAGACCAGTGGAACAGAATAGGATACCAGAAATGAATTTAAATAGTGCATGGTCAGCTGCTGTGCAACAAGGGTTCCAGGACTACTAAAGAGAAAAAGGATAGTTTCTTCCACAGTGTTAGGAGCACTGGAGTTCCACACACAGAAGAATGGCTATTCCTTATACAATACACAAAATCAATTCAATTTTGATTAAAGACTTGCATGTAAGACAAAAACTGTAAAAATCCTAGAAGGAGAAAAGCTTCTTGACATTGGTTTTGGCAGTGATTCTTTGGATATGACATTGAAATCACAGGCAACAAAAGCAAAATTCAGTAATTGGAACTGTATCAACTAAAAGGCTTCCGCAGCACAAGGAAAGCAATCAACAGTCTGAAAAAGAAACCTATGGAATGGGAAGCAGTATTTGTAAGCCATACTATCTGATAAGAAGTTAAGATGCAAAATCTACGAACTATGACAATTCAATAACAATATGATAATAATATCCTAATTGAAAAACAATGACAAAGACCTGAATAGATATTGCACCAAAGACCAAATAGAAATGGGCAATAGGGACATGAAAAATTACCTAACATCACTATCACCAAAGAAATGTAAATCAAAACCACAATGAACTGTTACCTCACACCTATCAGGATGATTCTTTTCAAAAGGACAAATGATAACAAGTATTGGCAAAGATGTAAAGAAATTTGAACTCTTTTTAATTTAATTTAATTTTTGATTTAATCTTTATTTTATTTTTTCATTACCATTGTGTCCCCTTAAAACCCCTTCCCTCCAGCAAACCCCACACTGTTGTCCATGTCCATGAGTCCTTTCCTTGTTGCTCAATCCCTCCAGCCTCTACTCCCCCCTTCAGCTCTCATCTTGCTCTCTCTGAGTCTGTCCCTGTTTTGCTGGTTATTTCAGTTTCTTCATGAGATTCCACATATGAGTCCAATCATATGGCATTTCTCTTTGCATAACGTTCATCCATACTGTCACAACGGGTACATTTTTCTTCTTTTTTTATAGCCAAGTAGTATTCCTTTGTGTACATGTCCCATAGTTGTTTTCTCTGTTCATTTACTGATGGACACTGGGGGTGATTCCATATCTCGGCAATAGTAAACAACACTGCAATGAACACAGAGGTCCTTATGTTCTTTGGAATTAGTGTTTTGGGTTCCTTCTTCTACATTCCTAGAAGTGGAATCACAGAGTCAAAAGCAGATGCATTTCTAATTTTTAGAGGTATCTCCATACTGCTTTCTACAGTGGTTGCACCATTCTGCATTCCCACCAACAGTGCAGAAAGGTTCCCTTTTCTCCAAATCCTTACTGGCACATGTTTGTTGATTTATTGATGGTAGCCATTCTGGCAGCTGTGAACTGGTATCTCATTGTGGTTTTAATTTGCATGTCTCTAGTGATTAGGGATGTTGAACATCTTTTCATGTGTCTCTCTGCCATCTCTATGCCCCGCTCTTGAGAAGTGTCTATTCAGGTCCTTTGCCCATTGTTTAGTTGTTGTTTTTTGTTTATTTGCTTTTTTTGGTGGTGAGTTGTTTAAGTTCTTCATAAATTTTGGATATTACTCCCTTATCAGATATATCGACATATATGTTCTCCCATTCTGTGGGCTGTCTTTTTATTTTGTTGATGATTTCCTTTGTTGTGCAAAAGGTTTTTATTTTTTCAAGTCCCATTTGTTTATTTTTTGTTTTGTTTTTCCTGCCTGGGGTGATATATTTGATAAAATATTTTTACAAACAATGTCTGAGATTTTTCTGTTTTCTTCTATGATTTTTATGGTTTGGGGTCTAATATTTAAGCCTTTGATAACTATATTTGTGATTAGCCCAATATGTAGATTTGAGGTTTGAAAAGTATGTTTATGGAACACACTCTAAATTCTATTTCATTTTAGTCATTTAAAAAGTCAAGCAAAGTTCAAATATAAAGAAATTTATATATGAATCAATTCAGAGGAAAGTGACTCAATGTGGTTATTGCTCTAACAATAAGTATTCTTTAGAATAAATAGCCTAAGATTTGACATGAAAATTATTCAGGAATACTTAAACTGTATGTTAAAGGGCACTATGTATTCTGAAGTGTTTTGGTTACATAATACATGGTCACTCTTGGGTGCTTGAAGACCACGCACAAAACTGGCCTTAATAAATACAATTATAAATAAAAATTAATTTTAAAAGAATTTAATCAAATATATGCAAGTTATTTGGGATAGGTTATAAAATGGTTTTACTTATGAATAATAAAACACTGGACTAGTGTAGAACAATCTGCAGCCCTCCAATGCCCCATCTGGACAACTCAGGTCTTATCGCCTGCCTGGGCTGTGCTGTCATCAGTGTCTCTTTGCCTAGAGGTTTTCTCCAAAGACTCAGGTAAGTCCTCTGCCCACAGGCAGGGGAGGTGGATGGCAGTGCTAAAAAATTAACATCTCCAAGGCATCTCTTTTATTATGCACACACAATAGTTCCCTTAGGATAGGGCGATTGTAATGTGCTTTACATCCTTTTCCAGAAGTTTTCCCTTGAAATTAACTTCTAGGCCCTCATAATGGTAACAGGATGATTAGTGCACTTCTTATAAACTGCAGACAGTCTCCTTACTAACCTTTCCACTCCCACACTGATGTGTCCCTTGCACCTCCCAAATAAATTGCCTTCACACCTTTTCTCTTCATAAATAAGTTTGCCTGTCCGCAGTCACATAACTTTTAACAATGAGTCTGTATGAAACATCTATGGGTTGCACACAGATGTATTATGATGAAAGAAAGTGTGACGAGCAAGAATAGAGCATATCACATAACTCTAAAGAATAGCGTCGGTATTAGAAAAATGGAAATCATCAGATTAAAACATCCTCAGTTCTCATAGATAACATGCCATTCCTCATTCAATGACAAGGGTGATCTTCACTCATCCTGCAGAGCCTATTTGAAGTGCCACTTTATTCCACACATTCTCTGTGATTTATGTCATCCATTTCTCTGAAATTGATTATCCCTTATAGGTTTTCAAACGTCCATCTCCAGTCCCTAGATCTCACCAGTCTTCAGACCCATATTTCTTACTGGGTATGTCCAAACAGACATTCCACGGGCACCTCAAATCAAAATAGCTGCCGCTCCAGTCATTGTTCATAATCCCCATCACCTGCCCTGCTGCTTCTCCTTTGTATAACGCCATTTACCAAACAAGAAAGGTAAATTTTATTATTGACCTGCTTCTTTTCCTCACCTCAACATCAAAGTCAGTTAAAAGTATGCAATTCTGTCTTCTAAGTTCTGCTATATGCGCAATTTCAACCTTACCACATCTTGCTGAGAGGAAGCTACCATCATATGTCATCAAGATTGTCACACATCCCCAAACTGGACTTTCTGACACGGTCTTTTCTCTTCCAACCCATTCTGCCTGATCTAACACCTTATTACTATTCCTCCTCTCCGCTTGCCCTCCCTAGCTTCACACTCACTACTCAACACTACAAATGCACCACATTTTCTACAATGCAAAGATATGGGCTCAGGCTTTTTATCTGCCTAAAATTCACTTCTCCCTTTCTCCACCTTTGGTTAATTTATACTCATATTTCAAAATTTTGATTATATAGATATTCATTCATCTGTTTAACACACTTGATTGGAGTGCCAATTCTGTCTCAAGATTTATTGTAGATACTAAGAATAAATACACCATCAGCAAATACAGATCGAGTTCACGTTCTCCTGGGTCTCACACAAAAGCATACAAAGCAGTAAGTGACATCATGTTTTATGGTGAAATATAAATTAGGATAAGATGACTAATTATGGGGAGATAAACTGGCCAGTAAAACTACTCTGAAGAGATGGGTATCTGAGCAGAGACCTCCATGAACTAAGGAGTAAACTACGCTCCTTTATTTAGGGGAATCAGTTTCAAGAGGACAGAACAGCCACTGTGAGGATAAGCTTAGAAGAAATAGGTTGTAATGGTCTAAGAAAAGCAGAGATCAAAGTGCTATGTCTGAGCCCTGGCCGGGTTGCTCAGTGAGTAGAGTGTGGTCCCAGTAGCCAAGGCTGCATCTGGATCAGGACACACACAAGAACTAATGAGTGCATAAATAAGTGGGACAACAAATTGATGCTTCTCTCCCCCAACTTCCTCTCACACTAAAAATCAGTAAGTAAGAAAAAATTCAAATATTGTCTATCTTGATATTTTTGGCCTGTTTTATATGACTCTCATCAGAGCTCTTAGAGTGTACCCTCCCTATTATAAAACTGATACACTTCATGTAATCATCTGCTCAGTTACTATTTTTTCAACTCTTATGGGAGCATTTAATTTTATTTATGATTTTTAAAGAGAAGGGAAAGGAGAAAGATATAGAGTGACAAAAACATGCATGGGTTGCCTCTCCCACACAATCCCACCAGGAATGACCCCTGGCCCAGGCATATGCCCTGACCAGGAATTTAACCAACAACCTTTCATTTCACCAGACTATGTCCAGCCAAATGAGCCACACCGACGGCCATGGAAACATTTAAAGGTGGTGTCCTTGCCTAACTTTTTCAGGGCTTGTTACACACCGAGGCTCATATAAAAGGCTCAATATATATTTTCTCTAAAGTGAAATTAACCATAAGAATTAATTCTGAGGGAGAAAGAGATAGTAATTGCCTACAGAATAAAAGCATATACAATTGTCTTTCAGAAAGTAAACTTGTTTTAAATAATCCCTCTTGTTTCTGAATATATATACTACCTGGAACAAGAAAGACTTAAGGAGTAAAGAGGAGAAAGACAAAACTTCTTATTTCTCTGTATTTAAAATGAACTGGGTAAACATTAAAAGTCAACACCATGTCTTTTGATATTCCTGATTTTGTTTATTTTGAGGGACTAACTAAAAGTAAAATTGAAACAAGGGACAGACATTTTAAAACAAGCATCATTTATTTGGTAGTCTGTTGACAAAATTAAAAATAATTGTCTCCTCTCAATATGATTTAATTCAGCAATGATTGATTTTCTATGATGTCTAAGTTTGGTTTGGTCCTTGGTGTTATGAGAGATACAAAAATGAGTAAACTGCAGTCCCTAGCTTCAATGAGCTCATAGTCTATTGAATAAAATAGATTTATAAACTGTTATACAGAATCAAATAATAACTTTAGAAAAGAAGGAACAATGCTCTCAAACTTTAACAAGAACCAGAATACCTGGAGGAATTGTTAAAATGTAGATCGATCCACTCCATCCTCAGAGTTTCTGACTTGGTAGGTACAGTGTGGGGCCTGGACAACCAGAATTTCTAACATAGCCCCAAGTCTTATGTGATTGATCTTGGGCTGATACTTTAAAAATTACTTCTTTAAGGCCACAACAGAGAGTTGATTTTTACTTGGTTGACAAAGGAAGAATTCTCAAGAGATATAAATAACTTTGATAATTAATTTATTGAATTTGACAGGAACATGAGAAATTAGACAATTATTGGAAAATGATTAAATCAAAGACATGAAGAAAATGGAATATTCAAGTCATATTGAATATGTGGTTGACTGTGTGGTTAGACCATGTGTGAATATATTTGACAAGTAGGAAAGAGGCCTAGAAATATATGAATATAGATTTACTAAAAGTTTACGTATGACTACCAAAATAAAATGTGTGTGTAACAAGACAGTGTACCCAACCAGAATGGTTGAAATCAAATCAAACAACAGTATCAAGTTCTGACAATAATCAGTTGTAAGTGGAACTCTTACTATTTCCAATTGGTGTGTAAAATATAACACCATTTTAAAAACATCTTTGTCAGTTTTTTATAATTCTAAATATATATGTAGTCTGTGATTGATCCATTTTATTCATGGATACAGTATCAAGATTAATGATAATATATGATAACAAAAAGACAAATACATGTGTGTTCAAAGAAATGTACGTAAGTCTAAAATAGCAAACAACACAAACTCCATCAGTGAGTGAATGAGGAAAAAATGAACTATATGTATAAAGATGGGTGAATCTCAAAAAATGCCGAGTGAAAGAAATCAGAAGAGTACATGACATAGAATTGCATATTTTGAAGTTCTAGAAATAACATGGATCTATGGTGATTGAAATCATATCATTGTTTTTCTAGGATTATGGTAGAATAAATGAATAGAAAAATGCATAAGGAAAATATCTGGTTTATGGAAATGTTATGTTACTTAATTGGATGGTCAAGAGAGGAATCTCACTGAGATGCAGTAAGTATGGTTTATTGAATGACTGGGCATTGGTGGTAATGGAAAAGAAAAAATTGGATGACATGTTTTTAGCCTATGCAAATGAATGTATGATGATGTTAGTAGGTGAAATAGAATAACTACAACAAAAAAGCAGCATTTATGAGTGTATTCATTATCTATTGCTTTGTAATAAATTACCATAAATTTAGCAGCTTAAGGCAACAGACATTTATTATTTCACAGTTTCTGTAGTTCTGGAATCCAGGCAAAACTTAGCTGGCTTACCTCTTTCAGTGCTCAGAAGGCTGCAATGAAAGCATTAGCCAGGTTGTATTCTCATTTGGTACCTTGCCTTGTGAAAAATCTATTTCTAAGTTCTCTCAGGCTGTTGGCAGAATGTATTTCCCTTTAAGACACATGGCAGTTTGCTATTAATGCTTCAAAACCAGTAATACAAAGAGACAGGGAGAGAAAGGCAGGAAGCAATGGAAATAGTGAGAGTGAGAGAGTGGGAGAAGTAGCAGGAGCAGGGAGCTGCTAGCCAGGTGGGCATCACACTTTCAGCAATCTTCTATAATGTAAACCTATCTCATGCATCCCATCACTGTTCCCATATTTCACTGGTTAAAGCTAGTCACATGTCTTTCCACACCCAAGGGAAGGGTTGTTCAAGAGTGTAAACACTAGGAGACATGGATTATGAGGGTCATCTTAAAGTCTATCCTCCTCAGTAGAAAAAAACAAAAGTTGTTTTGGATTTGTTGAATTTGTGAATCTTTCCTGTGCTTTTGCCAAGAAGGTAATAGAAAATGCAGTATGACTTCTGAGTATTTAATATTTAAACATCATGCTGATAACTTTCTACTAAAGTTCTGGTTTATAAAAGAAAACAGAAGTTTATGCCAATTTTTCTACTTTGACATAACATGAATTGATTTTTCTCACTGTGATGCAGGCCAGAAACCCAATAAAACTGCCCACTTATATCAACTGGGCTATGAAATTTTAAAAATATTTTTCAGGAAAGATCATATGAGAGACATTTTAAAACTGCAATGATATAAACTAACATAAAATAAGAACAAAGAAGCAAAGATGGATGTCAGTTCTGAACCAATGGAGTCACTGAAAATATCTGTGCATTCTCTGAGTTTCCATATGAGATAAAACCATTGCCACCATGCTGATAATTAGTTTTGCCAGTCAGTTCTCTAGCTGGCACAAATTTGTAATAAAGGAAGCTATAGACAAAAAGGTGAACATTTGGACCAAGATTAACTAGGTTAAACTATAACAGGTAATATCAATGCAAATTCCATAGCAGTTTTGATTATAAGGAAAAAAATAACTTCTGGGTCATGCAATTTGGAGGACTTTGGTGGAGATATTTTTCATAAGGTTGATAACGTTTTGCCAAATGGAGAAGATTAAGACAAAATAGTAATTATTGATGAAATAACAATTCTCACTGTATGAATAAAACAACTCTATGCAGACTACTTAAGAGATAGTGAATATGAGCAAAAATGGCACAATAAAGAAGATAATCATAGAAAAGCTATTAGAAAATACTTAGAAACCACTTAAGAATGAACTCAGCTACAGAGAGATAAAGACCGGAGAAGATTTTGTAGAGCAACAGTTCCAATGGGAATTCTTATTGAAGTGATCAAAAACAAGCAGCCAGTTATAATTTCAAGTGAACTTTAACTGACTTCCGGTTGACAATTTTATTGCTTGGGAAATGCAATATTATAAGTAAAGTATCTCTGAATTTATGGGTGGAGTTGTAAGCAGCAGAACCAGATTAGTATGGAAATATCATATTTAGTTACATAACACGTTGAGGAATATGAAGCAGGAACAAGCAATGGGAACAGGAGGCAATGTTGGTGCAGAGAGCAGCTGCAGCCACCATTCCATTCATCTCGGAGAGGGTTTGCTGCTGAAAGCAAAGTTGTGTTGGGGGATATGCATGCCCCAGCCCAGGGGGTCCATCAACCCTCTGAAATTTGAACAAGTCCATTCACAATTGCTTCAAAAAGAATGAAATAACTAGGGATTAACCTAACCAAACATGTAAAGACCTGCACTTGGAAAACTATAAGACACTGTCTTCTATGTATTTTGGGTCATATATTCCCAAAAAGAATTGTATAGAGGGTATAAAATCATTCTCTGGAAAAATGTCCCTATATATAGCCAATTGAAACTAAATTATATTTTTTTTTGGAGAATGCTTCTTTTAAGAGCAAAAAGGACCAGGGACATCTGAATGTAGTTTATGTGCTTCAAATTGACAGAACTTTATCTCTTATTACATATATTTGCCAGCAGGAAACCCAGGTCAATTGATACATGCAGAATGATGTTTAGAATACAAGATCTTCTAAAAGTGCCTTCAGTAGATTCCTTTTGTTGCTGTGGTTGTTGGTCAGAAAATAAAAATGAAGAAATGATTAGCTATAGCAGTTGATATAAAATATTTAAATGAAAAAATTCCTAATAATTAATACTTGCTTAGGAATTAGGAAAGATCCAAGTTATCACACCAAATACAGTCTGACTAGGCCATTCCTGAAGTTAAGGTTTTATAAAAATGGACTCCCAGAGATTAATGCATACAGTGATTTTACTCAGATTTGTTGAAGAAAAATGGCACTGGATGGAGTTAAACATGCAATCAAGACTTTATTCAAGACTACTACTGCTGTAGAGGTTAACAATATTTAAATGAGGCAGAGAGATTGAGCTCCACCCACTGACACCAAAGGCAGGAGGGTTTTCACACGCTGCGATGAGCTAAAGAAGTCCTAAAGGACTCTAGCAGAGAGGGAGCGTGGCTAAGTGTGTGCAGGACATCTGTGTTCACTCATTGATACTCTTTAAGTGTGGCTCCTACCCTCACTCAGTGGGAGACAGAGTCTCAGTCTTTCTTGTTGATTATATTTCAAAGGGGTAGCTTTCAGATCCTCCAGAAAGACATTCTTGGAATTGTGAAGCTGGCAAAGGGCAGTTTAACATCTCAAAGGAGCAGGAAGGAATTTACTATTGTGTTTTCTACAGTAAATGCTCTAAGAAAAGGAAGATCAGGGGCCTAGAGTCAGGAAGAAACCTGAATGAAGCTGAAGGGAACAGAACGCTGTCTTGGTCAGGAGCTTCTGTTGTTCAGTGCTTTCCTGATCTGATGGCTGTATACTCAGTCTAATTACTACTGTTTTTCTTTAACAAATTCTGTGGTAGAGGTTAGGTTTGGGGTTACCCTATTAAACACTGTTCCTGAATAACAGAGCACCATGAGTTTCTGCTGGCCACCTTTAATTTGCTAAACCACTCTGTTTTCTCTGAAGAAAAAAAAATGTATATGCACACATACTTGAAGGGGTTATTTTCACACATATGCAGCCTGTGAAAATGTTTCCACTAGAGTTTCAAGACTTTGCTGAATTGGCTGAATTTTGTATATTACAGTAAAGTTAACTATTCTTTTGCTTACACTGCTGTAAATTTTGCTTATTGTTATGTATAATGTATGAAAAAGCACAGTTATACAATTTATCTTTTGCAGGGAGATTATGAACTAAATCAACAGTATTTTCAATATAAATAATAAAATAGAAAAGGCAATTTACAACAGAGCCAGAAAAGCTTAGACACACAAATAAAATTTCCAGAGCTGCTTTAGAAATCATGAGAAAAACAAAAACAAAATAAAAACAAAACAAAACAACAAAAAAGCCCTTCATAAACACAGCCAACAGTATGGTGATTAACAGAGGGGGAGGGAGGTAGGAAAGGTAGGGGAAAGGAGAAGACAGTATGGGGGGGGGAAATGGTGATGGAACAAGACTGATTTGGGGTGGTGAATACACAATACAATATACAGATGATGTGTTATAGAATTATACACCTGAAACCCATACATATTTATTAACCAATGCCATCCCAATAAAATCAAATAAAAATGAAATGTGTAAGGCAGGTTGTAGACACAAGACTGTTATTGTTACAACTCATGAGAAGTATTTTTACTTAATATGGGCAAGTTAATTTTGAAACTTAATTTATGATGCAAGTTAATCACTCAAATTTTTGGCCTCACACTAAAGGCTGAGTCACCTGGGTGATTCAATGCTTCACCAGAAAACTCTGTAGAAGGGGCGATGCGTAAGCAGCCATGTTATCTTGATGAAGCTGCCAATCACAAGTTGCCTATAGCTGCAGCCTTCTGAATTACCTGAAGTTTTCACAGAGGAATGATGAAGCTTAATGGAAAATTTGATGCAGATTTGTTGCTTTACGGGTTCCATCATTTTGAATGTGACAGCCACACAATACACATGCTCACTCAATTGTGTCTATCGCCCCCACTGACTAGTACAGTGAAGTCATTATTGTTCATGTATGAGCATTTAAGTCCACTCTCTTTTGCTGCCAAGTTACACTGATATTAAAACCATTTTCATTATGTTAACAATGGCTGGATATTTTCCAAACAAACCTCACATTATTTATATCCATTTGGAGTGTGAAAATAAGTAAAATATTATAATTATACCTTTTTGAGGTTTTGATTTATATTTTATTAGATAGTGAAATTGTGCATCTTTCCATATATCTGTTGACCTTCTGTATGTCTTCTTGGGAGAAGTATCTGTTCAGGTCCTCTGCCCAGTTTTTAACTGGATTATTTACTTTTTGGTTATTGAGTTGTATGAGATTTTATACATTTCAGATATTAGCCCTTATCATAGGTATTTGTAAATTAATAATTTTTAAGATTAACTAACTGAAATAATGTATAAGTTTAATTTAGGGAAAGGGGGAAAGGAAAGGAGAAATTCATTGATTGATTGATTGATTTGAAGGGTGAAACATGAAGCTGCCTACATTTCTATTTTCTGGTCCAGGACATATTTTCTGTGAGTTTATTTTAGGTCAAGTAGAAAACACTATTAAGACCTAGATTGTTTTGTAGCTACTTTATCAAAGAGTGCATCCAGATTTAAAGGAAACTTTAGCAAATACAGAAAAATTTGAGCCAGAAGTACATTTTCACTTCCCAGGGCCTGGAAGCACAGAGGTCATGGAAGAGTCCATGAAAGACTCTTGGCTACACCCCAGTACATCAGCAATATCTGCACAGAATTTAAATTTAGACAGATGGAGGGACAGAAAAAAAAGGAATGGGTTATTCAGTTCTTCACATTCTAAGTCCAGGAAGCAGCAAGTTTAGACAATCAAAGGAAAGTATCTTAAGTGCAAACTGCTATAACAAATTATTACCAACTAGTGGCTTAAACAAGAAATATTTAATTCTCCCTGTTTTGGATGGTAGAAGTCCAAGATCAGGGCACCAGCAAGGTTTCTCCCTGTGCTTTCACATGGCAGAAAGAGAATTAGCATCTTCTTGTAACATTATATTTTCTATATTTTCTGCTGGTTTTGGAAATTTGTGACTCCCAAGTGATTCCTTTATCTCTATACTGGACATTAATTTATTGCTTGAAATATCTTGAGTGATGTCCTTCAATAATAGCTAATAATAATTTATCATGTCTATTTTATGTCTTGATCAATACAGCATAAGGCTTATCAATTTTATTGAGCTTTTCAAAGAACAAGCTATCAGTGTTATTTATTTTACCTTAAAATTGTCAGATTTAACACATAACAATACAAACACCCAATTAAATTTGAATTCAAATAAACAAGGGATAATTTTGTATGCAATGGTATGTACTTTGTATTTTTGTCCTTTTCTAATTTTGCATCCATATACTATTTGTGACATACTGAGAAACATGATCTGAAAACCAAATTTAACTGTGTGTTCTGAATTATATGCAACAGCTAGCTCTATGTTCTCTATTTGTACCCATTCTATTTTATTGATTTCTGAGCTTTATCTTATTATAACATACCTTCTACTTGATAGATGTTTCCTAAATATACTGTAATATATATAATTATATATTATATGTGGTACATACGTACATGTAAATATATTTATATATTTATATAACCCATATATAAAGTCTGTAATTTTAGTATTAATTATATATTGAAATGAGTACTCCGGATTTAACTTTTGTTAAGTAATTCATTACAATGTTAGCTGTAAGGCACTGTGATTATGTTTTTGTCTAATTAATTTAAGGCTTACAGAACATATGTATTGATGATTTAGTTGTTGTACAAGCATTTAATATTTCCTAATTGAATCCTAGCCTCCCCTGCATACTCCTATGACTTCTTTCTAGTGCTTTCTTCTGGCGATTTAGTAATTGAGAATTAATTGAGATGGTATTCAGATGAGAATTTCCTGCTTACTGACAGACATGAGCTACCACAGCCACTATATTAAACTTCTTCCAAATTTTTCACCAATATAGAAAAGTACCATAGCATTTATTTATTTAGGTGATTTCTCTGACACTTTTTGGCTCTGTAAATTATTCAAGACACACTGTTGAGACTAAAGGAACTGTAGGTAAGTCAAAATCTTAGGTTTCTGTGTGTGAGAGTGAGCATAATTCTTTATATAGTTAACAACAAAGAGAAGTGTTTCAGTGTGTAAAAATAAATTTATTTTTAATATTTCATGGATAACCCATGTTTATCTTAATATTTGGGCTTTTCTACTTTTGGGGGATAATTATAAATTTGGATCATTTCACAGTTTCAAAGAGTATGAAAATCAAGAACGTTTATAAAAGTTTTTTAATGTTCCCTGGAACTTAATTTCTCTTGTTCCCCACTAGCCCTCTCATTAACAAGTTCTATGACTGTTTATTCTTGTCCAACCATTATCATCCTCTTTCTTTAAAATCAAACAAGAAGCTTAGCTAATTCCTTGATCATGGTGTAGAGAGCACAGCAGACGTCCACCATTCATCTTGCTAATTCTTTGGTACCTTTTGCTTCTCAAATTGTTCTGTAATGAATCCTTGTTTAATTTCCTCCCTGGAGGGTTAAATTTTCTCCTTTCATTATACAGAAAAATTTAACTTCTTTGACTCATTTCCCATATTTTATGATAAAAATCATTGGCATTGTCTGGAATAACAACACTTTTCTGACATCTATATATAAATAACAATGCCTATTTATAATTCAAAATAACCATTATTTAAATAAAATTTTGAAGACAATATGCAAGAATTATAGAAAGGATGACATTTTTTCATGCAACATAGTATTCTTGGTCTAAATAAAGTAGTATTTATATTACATTAAGATTTTAATATATACTGTAGATTTGAAGAACATTTAAATAATTTATTGGTCACATTACTCAGCTCAGACTGCTATAACAAGTTGCATAGACTAGGTGGCTCCAACAACAGCAGTGTATTTTCCTCTCCGTTATGGAGGCTGTACGCCTCAGATAGGGGTGTTGGTATGGTCAGGTTCTGACAAGGGCCTTTTTTCATTCCCATGGCAGCAAGAGAGAGAGAAAGAGAGCTCTCTGTTCTCCGTTTTTTATAAGACTGCACATCAGAGTAGGGCCTGACACTTGTGACCTCATTTAACCTTAATTCTCTCTTAACCACCTTACTCCAGATACAGTATATTGGGGTTACAACTTCAACACATTAATTTGAGAAGACACAATTCAGTTAATAGTAGTCATTATTTAGTAGGTGCTATTTAAGTAGCAATGTATTGACCCTTATTGAATATTTATTCTATGTATAGTTTACATTTAATGTTACTGCTTCTTCATTCTTTGTTTTGAAAATTGGAAATATGTATAACTCTGTCCTCGGACAATGGCTTAACACTTCTTTATGAGTTTGTATCATAAACATTATATAACTAAAGTCTCTAATTTCTAAGTAACAAAATTGATTTGATTTGATTTATTTTAAAGAATTATCATAAAATGGTTCTGATATATCTTTTATTTTATATATGTTTGCTAATATTTTACTTTATGCATAAAATAATGAGAGAATGAAGCCTTCTTATTTTTAAATATTAATCAGTTTTCTTCTATTTATTTACTTTTTCTGGAGCATCCATTAGTAGAGTAATCCAGGCTGTGAGAAAAGGGACTGAAAGAAAAATGTTAAGCAATACTAGGATTATAGTCACTTGTGGCTCAATCAACAGGGAACATCCGCCAAACCGAATGCATGCACGGACTGCTGACTGCCGGTAGAGCTGCTTTTCCGACAGCCCCGTGAAAAAGCCCATTCTTTCTGCTTTTCCAACAGCCTGTAACTATAAAGCCTGGTTAGTAAAAAGGGATTTCATGTTTATGTTTATGACTGAATTAAAATCTTGAAGAGAAATTCTGTGATTTTGGATTTTTATATTTCAATTATTTGATTTACTTAGGCAAGTACACTTTTTTGAAGAAAATATGTAAATATTTAAGAACATTTAAAAAATTCTGACAATCACATTGTAGAGCTTTCCTTACAGAAATTATTTAAATATGCCATCACTCAGGTGAAATATGTTTGCCTTTGGCATTTTCTAAGAAAAAGAGCTAGAAGCATTCTTTAGTTAGTAGTTTGTTTTCTGATGCTTTCAGGTGTTCAAATTAGATGGGAGGAATGGATTTTCCTTCTTATAAAAATCTATACTCATACGATTATATTCCATTTTCTTATCATTTGTTCTTTTTAGCCTTAAAAGAAAATGTATTTACTTATTTCTCAAAAATGTGAATTTGCCTTGCAGTCAATCTTCTAATTTATTGTATTTGGATTTTTTATAAAAGAAATAGCCACTAGTTACTATGGAATTCATTTTAAAATCCTCATAATATGAAGTATCTGTAAATATTTTTTCATGCCATGAAGGGTTTTGAATTTATGAAAACATTTTTTAAAAGATTTTGTTTATTTATATTTAGACAGAGGGGAAGGGAGGGAGAAAGAGAGGGAGAGAAACAGCAATGTGTGGTTGCTTCTTGCTCACCCCATATTGGGGACCTGGCCCGCAACCCAGGCATGTGCCCTGATTGGGAATCCAACCAGCGACTCATTGATTCTCAGGCCCACACTCAGTCCACAGGGCCACACAAGCCATGGCTGAAAGCATTTTTAAAATGTACAGAAGGGAGCCTGACACTATCGGGAAAAGGAAGAAATAACTATTTCAAATATTAAGAATTTCCTATTCTTATTGAGGGAGGAAAAGAGATTCATAAACTCATTAACCATTATACTTGAAAATAAATTATATGTGGCTCATTATAAGTGACATATTAAATTGAGTGAAATTATTATAAATTGAAAGATAAGTAAATATAGTGAAAACTGTGGATTAGAGAAGAATGGATGAAGGAGCAAGTAGACCAAATATTTATTTTCATTTAATTGCATAAAAAATTCATAGCTGATATTTGTAAATGACTAATATCTTCCTGTATTTCAAAGTAAACTATGCATCTTGGAATGTATTCAGTATAGAGTGCAGTATTCATATAAATATAATTTCATAAAAATATAGTGTAAAATACAACCACATAAAAATTCAAAACACTCATTAAGATAGAAATAATATTATCAGAATGATTTAAATGTTTAAACAGAAAACAAAAAATAAAAAATGAACTAGAAAAAAATAGTTGACTTAGGAAGAAAAGCTTGATAGAAGCCTAAAAGAGATAGAATCGTAGGCTGCATAGGAAGCTATGGAAAAACAAATATGTAAAAACTATTGACTTAATAATGTGGTAAAAATCTAAATAGCTAGAAAATGGACAGAAAAAAACATTCTCTTATTGAAAATATTAAAATAGATTTTTTAGAACAAAGAGAGAAGGAGACTAAATACAGTAGAGTCCATTAAACTAAAGATCAATAAAGGGGTATATTAAAGATGAATATGGCTAGAATCTCAAAGCCTGGAATTCTCAATTACAAATTTGGCATCATTATAGGCTTACCAGTTGTTATAGACAGAATATTTCTGACCCCAGCCCTCTGCCAAATTTATATGTTAATTCCTAAATCCAGTGTGAGGGTATCAGGAAAGGAGGCCTTTGGAAGTAATAGTGTATGAGGGTAGAGCCCTTAAGAACACAATCAGTCTCTTAAAAAAGAGACCCTGGAAAGCTCCCTTCCTGCTCACTCAAAGTGAACAGAAGAGATAAGACTGCTACCTACAACAGCAGGAAGCAAGCTCTTAGCAGACAATGAATCTGCCTCTGCCTTGATCCTGAACTTCCCGGCCTATGGAACTGTGATAAATATTTTTTTGTTTTTTGTGAGCCACCCAGTCTGTAGTGTTTTGTTACAGCAACCTAAAAGATTAGCACACCAAGTTAGGCTTCTGAGCCTATTTGTTTGCTTGTTGTTTTTTTTTTTTCCGAGAAATAAATAAATCAGTGAATGGGAAGTATTTACACAGAAGGTGCAATTAAATCCTAACCCCATTAAGGTGTAGAAAATTAACAAGTTTGTAAAAAACTTCATGCCTATACATGGATCATTGTAAATGGTCTTTCTAATAGTTCCTTCATCCCACGTTTCATCCTGTGAACATGCAGCCATGACAAGTGGAAGAGGAAGCTACTCTTGTTTGGTAAGATTGCATTTATTGAAAACATTTCAAAGCAAAGGAAAAACATAAATTACAAAGGGAGACACTCATCCAGTAAAACACACAGGAACTTTAAGAGTCTTAATGACAAAAAGCTTTCACCTCTTAGCCCCTTCCTGCAAAAGCTTCAGTTAACATTACCATGTAGAACTTTTCTATCTTTCTGTATCTGGCTTTTTCCCTGAGTGGAACAAGTGGGAGAGGGAAAGAGAATGAAATATTTGAGATAGCATTAAAGGTTAGACACTCTTTATTTTCTTCAAAATGTGGTACCTAGACCACCTACAGCACATAAACATTGTTTGCCGTGCTTTTAAGAAATGTGGTTATCAGGCAACACTCGAGCTTACTAAAATAGGCCCTAGAATATGTCTTAAAATAGCCTGAGACAATTCTTAGGCACAACAAATTGCTGCTAGTGTATGCTCTACAAGTTGATTTGGAAACAGAATTCCACATTAAGGTATAATGCAGAAAAATGGAGTATTGTAGCGTGCAAATTAGAGTACAATAGTAAGACTTACTTTGCTCAATGAAACGTGAGAAGTGGAATGTATCATTTCAATTGGAGTTATGCAAAGCCTGAAAATAATTTATCACATTTTCTTTACTCTCTCTCTCTCTCTTTTTTTTTTTTTTTGCCAAGGTGATACGTGAAGCAAGTGGTAAAATAAAGCTGCTGTCAGCTGGGATCCTAGAGTAACCATAATGAGCTAAACACGCTGCCCGAAGGATAAACTCATCACGTGAGAAAGAAACAAAGTTTCATCCTCTCAAGCCATGAGATTTTCAAATATTTTTAATTTAATCTTTGTTGTATTTTTCCATTACCATTTAGTCCCCTTATACGCACTTCCCCCAGCAATCACCACACTGTTGTCCATGCCCATGAGTCCTTTTTCTTTTTTGTTCAATCCCTCCACCCCCTAACCTACCCCCAGTAGCTGTTATCTACTCTTCCCCTATGAGTCCATCTCTGTTTTGCCAAGATATAAGATTCTAACATTGTTTATTACTACAGCATACTATGAGACAAACAATGGCCGGTTACTCGTTTTATTCACTCTGTTGCACTAGCAGTAGAATTGAGATGTGTCATCAACTGCCAAAGAACCCATCTTTTCTTCTAGCCCATGTTAATTTGTCTTCAGGGGGACTGCTCATGCCTTCCGTGCCTTTGTTAACCTTCAAGCGTTTTCTTGCCATTCAGGTTTCTTTTTCCTGGTTTTGTTAGGTTGTTTTAATTTTCATCCTCTCTGGCTTCTACCTTAAATTTGTTCTCAAATTATCCCACATGTGAATGATGTGTCTCTGTAATGTGGATGTGGTTAAGAATTTTTTAGTGTTTTTTTTTTTTATCACATAGGATAGTTAAAATTGGCTTTACAATGGGGCACATGTTCAGTTTGTTATTGAGTCTCAGTCTGTAGTGGAGAGTTTTGAAAAATATTTCTCTTGGATCTTAATTAATATTCATTTCCCCTTTTAAACCCAATACTTTAGGATAAATTGACATATACCAAAACTTTACCCTGAATTTGAATATTTACCATTGCACATCTACTGTAGCTGTTCCCATCTGTGTACGATTCTTTGATCCCAGTGATTGATCTTCTTACACAGAAGCATGTAGTTTGTTATAAATATTCTAATATTTCTAACCTTCTCTTTCCCGAGAATGAGCATAATACAACCTTTAGAATATTCTGAGTTTAGCTTCTTTCTTGTAATATATGCATATACTCAGTTTTAAAGAACCACTGCTTTCCATTTTTGTTGCCCACCATTTATGGCATAATTAGTAATAGTCTATAAGGAAAATCCAGTAGGAAACAGCTCTGACATAAAGATGGGGATGAGGTGAGTCTGGTTTCTTTAGAAAGCAGTTCAGCGTTAAAAGCATGGTGGTGGAGTTTAGTGAAGTGGGGAACCTCCCACACACTTGTCAGAGATAAATAGTTTATAAATATGGTTCATTGTGTGTGAATTCTGCTTATAATCACCCTCACTTTAGGGATAAAGAAAAATAGCAGTCACACATAAATGGAAAATTTCCTAGAGAATATTAATGTAATTATCATGAATACTTCTAAAAACATAGTCTGAACTACAGTACAAATAGTAAGTGTTTTGGTTTAACACGTAGAAGAGATTATTCAATAATACACTTTGTATGATATCAGTAGATATGGAAATGACTAAGCTTTGGCAAAGAGATGAAAATGTTGGAAAATATGTATTTATATCATGTATGGTCTTTTGTGGTCCAATCTAATTACAGTAACTACATAGCTAAGGAGAAAAAAATGAAAATAGAGATCAAACAACAATTATTAATGAAATTGGTCACTGCCATTTTATCTAGCCAAACCCACCCTAAGGAGAAAATCTCAGATTGTCAGTGTGTTCTGGCACAGGGTAGGGGACCAGCTGATGGTTCGAGAATGTCCTCTTTTGCCTTCTAAGTTGATTACATGTGACAAATAGGTCTCTTTTTGAAGAAAATCATTCTGTCAAAGTCCCTAGTTATGTGTATTCAATTCAGAAGATCAATGTTAAAAGAAGAGAGGCAAGTAAATATACTGAAAAACAATTGTTTAAATTTTTCTAAGTGTAGAAGATACCCTAAATCAAGGAAATGTAATAGATGACCATCTGTTCTTTTCTTTTTCTTTTTGCCCACTGTGGTCCCAATGTTCTACCCATGAACTTGCTGTAATCTAAGAAAGGTGGAAATTCCTTAGTTTTTCTGATCATATTCACAATTCCCTACGTTTATCTGCAATGTACACCCCTTTTGAGTGTTCATTAATTGAGAAGTTAAAAGAGAGCTACTCAGTTAACACTATCTTTCTGCAATCATAATCTCTCACTATATTTCTGTTGGAAGAATAAGTGGTTATTTCTACAGTCATTTACAGAGAAAACAATTGATAAGGCTTCACACATCCAGCTAAAAAGCATGATGCATGAGAAGTTTTGCATGTATATTCATGAGACTTATTAGTCTGTAGTTTTCTTCTTTGTAATGCCTTTGTGTGGTTTTGTTATTGGGCTAATTTTGACACCATATAATGAGTTAGGCAATATTCCCTCTGCATCTATCCTCCGAAAGAGATTATAAAAAATTGGCATGATTTCTTTCTTAAGTGTAAACCCATCTTGGTGTTTTCTGTTTTGGAAGATTATTAATTATTGAAAAATGTGTTTTATAACTATAGGCCTATTTATATTTTCTAATTTTTATTGTGTGTAAATTTTGGCAAATTGTGACTTTGATGAAATTGGTCTGTTTTATCTAGGTTATATACAATATGTGGTCATGGAGTCATTCATAGTATTTTTTATTATCCTTTTAATGTTCTTAGGGTCTGTAGTGATGCCCCTTTATTGCTTTCTGGCATTAGTAAGTTGTGTACTTTTGCTTTATTACTTAGGTAGCCACAGTAGCTTATCTAAATATTTTATTGATCTTTTCACATCACCAACTTTTGATTTGATTGACTTTCTCTAGTAGTATTGTATTTTCAGTTTTATTGATTTCTACTCTAATTATTATTTTCTTTTGCTTACTTTGGATTTAATTTATTCTTTTTCTAGTTTTATAATAGCACAAACACAGATTATTGATTTAATTTTTTTCTAAGCATTACATTCAGTGCTATAATATTTGTCCTCAATATTGCTTTTACTGCTTCCCACAAATTCTGATAAGCTGTGTTTTTATTTTCCTTTAGTTCAAATTAAAAAAAAAATACCCTGAGACTTATTCATTGACCAATGTGATATTAAGAATCATTGTGGCTTTTTTGGGGGGGGCACGGGCTTCCTAATGATGAGTGATGCTAAGCCCATTTTTTAGATACCTGTTGACCATTTGCTTGTCTTCTTGAAGAAATGACTATTCAAGTCCTTAGCCCATGTTTAAAATCGGGATTTCAGCATGTTTTTTGTTTGTTTATTTTGTTTTATTTTTGTTTTGTCTATGGATTAGTTTTTTGAGGTAGAGATTTAAAATATTTTTCAAATTAACCTTTAGTCACATTGTCTGCAAATATTTTCTCTCATTCAGCAGGTTTCATTTTCATTCTGGTGATGGTTTCATCTGCTGCACAGAAGCTTTTTGTTTGTTTGTTTCATGTAGTCCCACCTGTTTCTCTGTGTCTTTGTTGTTTCTGTATTTGATAACACACCTATGAAATCATTGCCTAGACTGATGTCAGGAAGGTTTTCCTGTTTTCTTTTTCCTAGTAGTTTTACAGTTTCAGGTCTACATTGTAAGTTTTTAATGCATTTTGAATTGATGTTGGTGTGTGGTGTAAGGATCAAATTACACTACTTTGCCCGTGGATATCCAATTTTCCTGACGGCATTTGTGGAAGAGACTATCCTCTCCCCATTGTGTGTTCTTGGCATCTTGGTCGAAATTCAGATGACTGCTTATGCACGGCTTTATTTTGGGTGCCAAGCTGCTTCATTGTTCTGCGTGGTTGTTCTTAGGCTTCTTTATATCATTCTGATTACTGATGCTTTGTAATATATTTTGAAATCAGGGGACATGAATCTTCCACCATTGACTCTATTGCTTTGGGCAGTGTGAACATTTTTAACAATACTGAATCTTTCATTCCATGAACATGTATATCTTTCCATTTCATTTTTTATGTGTCTCTTGTTTAATTTCTTCCATCAAAATGTACAGTTTTCAGCATTCAAGTCTTTCACCTCTTTAGCTATGTTTATGCCTCATCTGTTGTTTTTTATGCAGTTAAGTTATTACGTGGTGAAGAGCAAAATCAGCACCAACAGTGAAAGTCACTTATACTCTTCATTTTCCTTGAGAACACTAAGAAAAAATAGATTAAAAAATCTTTAAAATGTTTTAAAGCAACAAGTTTTTAATTCAGTGTTGAAATACATCACTTTTTTGGACTTCATTACTGCATGAAGTAGTTAAATTTGCTTTTATAGACTACATTGTGAATATAACATGTATCAGTACACATAGAGATTGTAATTGAGTCTATATGAAAGGTAGAAGAGAATGACTTTTGACAAAACACACACACAAAGAAGCCATTTCAGTTCACATCTCACACATCACTTATTGTTAAAAAGCACTGTCCCTGGTTGCAATAGCAACAAGGATTTTATTGCGGAGTGATCATTCTCCTTCTTTCTCCTTCCTTGTTCTTCTTAACATTTCTTCATTGAATTAAAGTCTGATCATAATTGAATTCTACTTGGTTTTTCTGTAAGCTTTCCAGTAAAATATGAGAAGTAAAGCATATTATTTGAAGGAAATAATGATATATATGTCTTTTGCTCCTATTACAGCTTCACACTAGGTTTCAGTCCTTATCAATTAATGTCCATGATATGTTTAATTTTTCCCTTGTAATAAAACAGAGGACATGATATGACTACAGGAGAAGGGTGTCTATAAAATGACATCTGTCAGTGTTAGGTCTCACAGATCTGTTCACTGTCCAAATTAGTAGATAAGAGGGTTTAGAATTTTCTAAAAATGTTATAAGGAGATGTTTGAGATATGAAACTTTGATGCAAGCATTACTAATTTAGAGTTTATGCATTAAAATGGCAATCCTCTTTGTTTCAAATTAACCTGAAAATTACTCCTCTATATGATGAGAGAATCCAGATTTAAGGTGTGTTTGTTTGCTTGTTTTTAGGGGAATGTCAGCAACTTCGTGTGTGGAAAGCAGCCGCAATGTTCACCAGCAGTTTAGCAGACAGTGGGCGTGTCATAGAGAGAGAGGTAATATTGTCTGTCATCTGCTGCTAATGGACTGTCTTGTTTGCATGGGTAAGGAAGCCCTTTAAGAATTACCACAAATGATAGGAGAAGAGCCAACATGGAAATAGCTAAGGTTTTTTGGATCATGATGGTAGCAATTGTACTAACTATAACTCACCAAAAACACATAGCACTGAAAACTTGTCAACGGTGTACAAGGATTCCAATTTCTCCACATAGTCACCAATACTTGTTATCTTTCATGTTTTGGGTAATAGTCATTCTAACAGGTGTGAGGTAATATTTCATTGTGGTTTGGATTAGCATTTCCCTGGTGGGGAAGTTCAGCACCTTTTCCTATACATCTTGGTCATTTGCATGTCTTTTTTGGAGAAATGTCTGTTAAAGTCCTTTACCATTTTTAAAAATTTTTTATTCCTTTATTTTATTATTGAGTTGTATGAATCCCTTATGTTGGAAATTAAATACCTATCTGATATATGATTTGCATATATTTTCTCTCATTCCATAAGTTATGTTTTCAACACAAAATTATAATTATACAGGATGAATAAATCTAAGAGATCTGCATTACAACATCATGTCTACAATTAAGAATATGATTGGTGTGCACTCAAAAATTTGTTAGGAAGGTAGATCTCATGTTATGTTCTTACCACCAAAAACTAAAACAAAAAATGAAACAAACCAAAAAAGACTGAAAGGGAAACTTCAGAAGGGATGGATATGATTATAACTTCAATTGTGGTGATGGTATCATGGGTGTATGCATATGCCTAAATTCATCAGACTAGGTATGTTAAGTATTTGCCATTCTTTGCCTATCAGTTATACCTCAATAAAGCTGTAAAACTTTTGGAGGCTATGGATATGATTATTACCTCAATTGTGCTGACAGTATCATGCATGCATACTTATGTCCAAACTCATCAAATTAGATACATTAAATATTTGCAGTTTTTTGTATATCAGTTCTGTTTATATGTGACCACTTACAGCCAAAGAGCTCTGTGACATCTGGGCTTTGGAATTACAACTGAAGTGTGAGAAGCAGCTCATTACCTAATGTGAAAACACATCCTAAAACATGCTCTTTGCCTTCTCTTTTTTGAGTGGACAGTACACATTACCCAAGCTTAAATAAATATGCTTTGTTGACTGGAAGCTCATTTGCCTAATAGAGTTTCAGAAGACTGGAAACCACATATTCATGTGGAATATAATCCTAATTGGAGTCCTACACAGAGAAAAAAAAAGGGGGAAAGGAAAGAATGTATCTTTTCTCTTGGGCCTCAGAAAGAGAACAAGAGGGGAAGTGGAGGAATTATCAATTTGAATAAGCTATAAATTACACAATATATTTTATCCTCAAACAAAGGCTATACTTATAAAATATGAACAAATTGAATTAAATTCCATAAAATGAACCACATATATCCATGTAGTATTCAAAAATCACAAAAATAATTGCATAAACTTAATTCTTAATAGAGTCAGATAACTACTATCAAATATTGCAAAATAAGGTCAGATTGGGCCAAAAAAAGAAATAGGATGACTTTTGAAAATTAAACATGCAATATTAATATATGCCATTTTATAACATTTGTATAATGTTTTCTACATTTATTGTAACTAGATACATGATTTTTAAACACTGATTAATATATTATGTTAAAGTGAGATAAAGTTTGAGATTTCAAGTATGCTTTTTCTTTTGTTTTTCCATTTTGTGGTCTCCTTAATGATGACTAAATATTGGGATGAGAATTTGGTATATATTTAAATGGAAAGTTCTTGGACCATCCAGTTTTATTTTCTTTTAAAAAACAAAAAAATATATAAAAACCAAACAGCCTTCTCGTATTCAAATGGGCTATGGAGCTTGTCTTTTGGAAAGACATTAAGAACAATGCAAGGTAATAATAGATGTAACCGTCATATTTTATATGAAAATTGAATGAATTGAAGTTGCCTGGTAAGACATATAAAAAATTAGCACATTGAGATGTCTAACCCCAAATGTATTAAGACTTAACATTTTGCCTGAATGTAGGAAAGAGCTTAGTATAACTTTAATACACCTAAATGGTAAACTTGCACTATATCAAATATTTAAATGAAGAAAACAAAGAATTAGATGAATACAACTAAAATTTAAATGAATAAAATATAATTTACATATAATGCCATAGCTCAGAGGTAAATGAAAGAATTAAAAATATATTTTCTTTCACTTTTGGGGGGTCATGTGTACTTAAATGCATTTGAGTTCAGGCACTGAATTTCTCTATAAATGGCTGTGTGTAATTTTTTTTCCACCAAAATTTACAATATTAGCATTAATATTACCTTTAAAAAATTTGTGTTTATAGCTGTAGTTTTTTAATGAGTTGCCATTTTTTTTAGTAGTGGAGGGAAGGGAACAACACTGGCCTCTGATGAAGAGTTCCACTGGAGAGGGAAGACATTAATAAAACTTTGTCTTAGCTGATCTTATATCTCTCTTCTCAAAGCAAAATGCTGTCAATTTTCTCCAAAAACGTTGCATGAATATTAAATGTAAATGTAGAGTCCTTCATACACCATCAGATAGTTTAGACCATGGCTGGATTTTCATTTTCTATAGAGTTAATGATAATTCTATTAAAAAACAGTAGGATGTCACCTTAGCTCTTGTACCTGTCATGGAAATCACCTGTGAATGTCTCCAGATACCACGCCACACCTATCCCCAGAGTTATCACTCAATGATTCCATGATGTGGAACAACGTATAAGTGTTTGAAATGTGTTGGAAACTCTGTCTACTTATGATGCAATTTAACGTTAATTGTTACAGTGGGGTGAACCTGAGCCTGACTGACAGATTAGTAAGAACTAATCCCTGAGAAGTGTTCATCATTAGGTTACCATTTGTTCACGTGTCTTTGAGCACACCATCACTGCTATCCTGTACACAGCTTGCGGTCTCAGCCCAAATTCTTCCACGTTAACAGAAAATAGAATGTTTATTGCCGAGTAAATAATAACCTTTTGGACATGGTCACTATCAGTTCCCATGACATTTTTTCAAATCCCATTAATTAGCCTACATAAAGCCACATTCTTTTTTTCAGAAATCCATGCCAAAGTCAGCATTCCATCATTATTTCTAGAATTGTCAAAAATTATGAAAGACCTGTGTTTTCCTATGCTTATAATATCACAAAGTGTTTGTCACAGTTTTGTTTTTCTTTTTTTCTTTTACATTTTTTAATTGATGTTTTAATATAGTTGTCTCCATTTTCCCACAGTTTTATAGATGCTGGCAGAACACAAGACAGGGCTCAAAGACAATGAACTTCATTACTCACAGCAACGCAAGCAAGCATGAGCATCAGAGTATGTCTCCAGTCCCCTCTAGCACTAAGGCCCCTGGGAGTAATGTAGGCGGGTCCAAATGGATGCCTGCAAATGCAATAGTTTGCATTATGTGAGAAGCATCTGTAGTTCACGAAACTCAAATCTTTTATAAAGGGCATTAAGCCTGCTTGTTTCAAAGGGAGACACTTTCTATCTTCTTAAGCTAAATGTTAAAAACAAACAAGCAAAATCTTTGCAAACACAGTCTGAAACAATGGCAATCCATTTCTCTGTTTACAAAATGTCAGGAGATGTAAGGGTCCCATAAAGTGTTGGCTCTCAATATTGGCTTAGCAGCTTTACCTATTTTCTCTCCCTCTCTCCCTCTCCCTTCCCCTCCCCTCCCCTC